>CM073587.1:66006851-66024351 GCA_037074715.1 Magnolia kwangsiensis | reverse complement strand
CCCCCTATAGTTTTCGTTACCGAGATCTCTTTTTTTTTTTTCATTGTTCCCAGGGATTTTTTGGGTAATCAGCTCCCATGCTACAAACAGTCAAATCTGAACTGAACCGTCGTCGCTCTTCTTTCTTTCCTCGTGGGAAGGAAGCACACCAGCAGCGTGCATTGCGTGATTCCACTGTGTTTTTTGCACGTCGACTGGATGGACAGTTGACCGGAAGATCACTTCGATTTGCCCGGCCAGCAGGCGGGCAGAGTGCTTATCTTGTGTGACAACACTACAGAGCGAGTGGCTCTTCTAGGCGGGCAGCTGTGTGACAACACTCCAGAGAAAGCGGCGCTTTCGTGTAACATGCTATGGTCTCAACGCCCTTACGAGGTAGTGATGAGTTTCATGCGCTCTAAGCCCGGCCCGCGCGCGGTTAGGAAGATTGGCGGCAATCTGAGTGGTACCACCCACCCTACCCTACCACCTATAGGCGGTCGTCCGTCCTACAGCCGCCCGAAGAGGAACTGCAGTGATCTTGAATAGGGATCCTATAGCGATAGATAGAATCCCCATAAAAATACCACTAGATCGAGCACCAGTGATTTCGTATCCGGTCAAAATCTTGGCTAATTGATCGAAGTGGGTAGCTCCAGTAGACCCATAGATCATGGAACAAATAGGGTGGGTAGGCCCAACCACCATACTACACATATAGACGCGAACCCCCCTCGTTACCGTACGTGCGACTCTCACCGCATACGGCTGGCATAAAGACTCCTAAATCCATCTCGAGCCTTTTCTTCCACCTCTCCTCTCCATTCCTCGATCAAACGTCGCGTTCCCCAGGCGCTATGAAAGGAGGGGGGGGGGGGGAGGGCTTCCTTCGCCTATCATATGTATCGGCTTGGCTTCGTCCCGAACCGACGGAGGCATTCTGGCAGGCGCGTGCGTGTAGGAATGCCGACTACAGAGACTAAAAGACTACGACTACAAGCCAAGCCGGAAGCGACTCGCTTCTATTCTCGTTGGGATTGGATATAGATGGGGAATCTATAGATCGTAGTAGTTCGCTAACCTCTCTAACTAACATACGATATAATTTCACTTCACGGCACGACCACAAAAAAGAAAGAGCTTCCCTCGGTTGGCCTTCCTACGCTGACGAATGCCTCCTTTCTCTTCTCTTAAGTCTACAACAAGTGGGAGAGGCAGGATTCGAACCTACATAGAAAACCTTCAACAGATTTACAGTCTGTCGCTTTTGACCACTCGGCCACTCTCCCCTTCCCCGGCCGAGGCCCCCCTCAATGGTTCCTGAATAAGAAGGAGGGCGGCGTTCGTTCTTATTGATTTGATTGAAGGGAACTAATCAAAGACGCTTAGTTAGCGTTCTGGGAGAATCTAGTCAGTTCATAACAATCTCTGTAAAGCAAGGGGCAAAGCTTCTACGACAGCTTCCCCCTCATGTAGTCATCGGCCTTCTTCCCCAGCCCCCCTCCTTCGTCGCTTCTGGCTAAGCATCTTTCGGCGGAGGAAAGGAGGTGACTAGTCGCTTCTGGCGAAGCAGCGAGTTCATGAGCAAGTGAATGAATGAGCCAGGGAGCAGCGAGTGAAGTGCATAACGTAACGAGAGACGAGCCATGTTCCTAAAAGGAGTGACCATGTTTTCTTCCCTTCTACTGACACTGAGCGATCAGCAAGCAGCTTCAAAACGTGAAGCGCCCCCCCAGGGCTATGGAGTCACTTTCACTTTAGTTAGGACTATGGAGTCAGGGGCCTGGGCCCTAACGGGGGCCTTTGAAAAGAGCAACGACTAGCTTCAAAGCCGTTGCTTGCTCTTCAAAAAAGCCTACGCGCGCTAGCCAGCATGAGACGCCCCCTATGTAGTAAGGTAAAGAAAGCAACGAGTGGAGCTTCACGAAGCGAGCCAGCAAAGTCTCGCACAGGAGCGCTCACATTTTTCAGCTGCTAACGCTACCTTCTTTTGAAGCTTGTTTTTCAGCTTCAAAATGACTATCAATTCAGGCGCTAGCGCATTTGACCTTAGTAATAAGCTTTGAAGCCAGCAAGCAACAGCTTCAAAGCCTTTGCTTGCTGGCTGCTGAAAAGCCTATTAGTAAAACGCGCTCATACGTTTTTCAGCTTGCTGGCTGAAAAGCAGCGAGCGGAGCTTGAAGAAGCGAGCTGCGCTAGCGCGCGTACTCTTCTGCTGAGCGAAGCAGCGAGCCTACCCTTCTCGAGCCTACTTAGATTAGAAGCGAGCCTACTTAAATAGCTTACGCTTACCAAGCCTAGTCTGCTAAAATAGGGCTACAGCAAGCTTTCCCCCTTCGTTTGTTATAGGTCGCGCCTCACCCTAGGCACTGAATGAATGAGTGGAGATCTTCCTTCCCCCTTACTAATTACCAAGGACTTCATTGCCACTAGTGGCGAAGAAAAACTCTACCATCCCAATCCCCATCCAGTCGGAGACTGCCAGTCTATAAGAAGCTGGCAGAGCTTTAGTCATTGAACCACATCCATCCATCCTACCTAAACAGTCACCCTTTTCTTGTTCGTTCTTCGAATTACGCTAGTGGAGACTAATTCCTTCCGGCTAATGAAGATACTACTCCAGTCTTCCCATTCATTCCCAGTGGATCCTTCTTCTTCCTAAGAATTGAACAAACCGACGTTCACCTATACGAGAGTGAGGAAGACATTTCCAACAATCAACTTCCCACTTTTGATGTCACGTTTGACGATTCTGCTAGTTTAGAAACTAAGGAGAAGGACAGGGGTCGGTAGGTCAGAAAAGTGATAATTATCAATTCTCCCCAAGTAGGATTTGAACCTACGACCAGTCAATTAACAGCCGACCGCTCTACCACTGAGCTACTGAGGAACAACGGACTTAAGGAAGCCGACTCTCGTTCTTTGGACCAACCTATGACCGAACAAAAATGTGTTCGTCACTTTGATTTTTCACATACACTGGGAGAAAAGGTGACGATAGAAATCCCCTTTGCCTCCCCAGCCGGAGAGCCTCCAGGACAAGGGGGCGGCGGTCAACCATCCACTCTCGAGATGCATATTGATCAATCGATCTCTGCGTCCTGCCAGTTCGCAAGTAGACTCACTCTACCGAGGGGCAACAAAGGCTGGAACTATTCCTGCCAAAAACAAGGGACCTACTTATCATCCTAGGAGTTATCAGGTATGAGAGAGTCCCCTCTCTGTCTGTCTCTCCGAGTTTCTACTACTAAGTAGCACTTCTGCTATTCAATCATAGAATCGATTCCGATCAAGCAAGCAGGAGAAGGCGGTCCTTTCATCTCTCTGCCTGCTCCATGCTGTATAGCCTAACCTAAGGATCATAAGCTGGTTGAATGCTAGAATACATGAGATCTGCCCGGTCATTTCGGTAGATGAAGTAGTGGGAGGTTGCGAAGTGAGGGGGCGTGTTAAGTTGAGAATTTCGAACATTGTAGCATTCTTTTCTAGGTTGGGGTTTGAGTTTCGAAGTTTTCAGAACTCTGATGGTGAATATACACCAAATCAAATGACGCATCAAGCGAGACCATTCTGTTCCATTGTGAATGAGAGACGTTTTCGACCAACATCTACTCATATCCAGCTTCGTGTCATTTTTGAACACAGCGATCAGCAAGCTGCAAGTGGGGCAAAGTCAAGTTCACTTAAATAAAAAAGTCATGCGCTAGCCAGCAAGCAACACCCTATTACGTAAAGAAAGCTTACTACAGGCAGGCGCGCTAGCCAGCTTCAAAAGAAGGCGGCATTAGCCCAGCTTCAAAACTACTGAGCACGCTAGAGCGCAACGGCTTTGAAGCAGCTAGCAAGCAACGGCTGAAAATCCGTTGTTTGCTTGCTGCTTACTTCGGACCGATCTGTGCCTTGATCTCCGGCCATGAATCAAAGATTCCTCCTGGCGAGCAGGGCCGTGCCGTGAAGGAAACGGCAAAACGAGATTGCTTGCTCTCAGTCTCAGCCTCCTTATCAGAACAGAACGTTCCTTCCGCAACGCAAGGCCGATATGTTTCGTAGCAGCCAAGGATTAGTTCGATCCATTAGGTTCTTCGATTTGTTCGGAAAAGAAATGATTAACAAGAAAAGATCTTTGATTACGATTAAAAGGAACAATCTCAAATAGACCAAGATCCAATTTCGGATCATTTCTTGGTGAACATGATCTGCCATAACCTCTTCGATCCCTACATTTATGTGCCAGAATAAAGAGAGATTAGGTAGGGAAGTATATACTTTTTTTGAAATGCTAATCAAAGGGGGTAGGAAAGCAGCAGTCATTCTTTGGAAAAGCCCGGTTCTCTGTCTTCGAGCTTTCATTCCTCAATCCACTTATTCGTTCCTTCATATACCTCCCCACCAATAGATAGAGACAAATGGGAATAACCGAACCACGTCTACGAAATTCCAGTACCATGCAGCTGCTTCAAAGCCAACATGATGCTCCTTGGTCAGATGACCAAGATATTAGCGAATACCACATATGATCGAGAAAAGAGTACCTATAATCACATGAAAACCATGAAAACCAGTTGCTGAGGAAAAGGTAGAACCATAAATACTATCCGAAATAGTGGAGGGTGCTTGGTAATATTCCATTCCTTGAAAGCCAGTGGATACTAGAGCCAGTGAAACGGTAGCTACTAAAGCGTAAACTGCTCGTTTTTCCTTCCCCACGAGTATAGCATGATAAGCCCAAGTTACGGCAGCTCCGGATGAAGGGGGAATAGGGGTATTAAGAAAAGAGATTTCCCAAGAATCTAAAACCCCAATCCCTTTTGGGGGCCAAATACCTCCGATCTCTACCGTAGGTGCCAAAGAAGAATGAGAAGCAGCCCGAAAAAGAGCAAAAAGGAACATAACCTCCGATACGATGAACGGAATAGAACCATATTGAGGTCTTAATTGTACGACTTTGGTATGATGTCCTTCCAACGTGGATTCACCTAGAACATCGCGCCACCATACGAACATGGTATATAGGATAAATATTAGGCCCAAACTGAGAAGTGTTGCTGTAACGCCCGTGAAAAATCCATACTTGGGCTCGAGTACCAACTCGACCCGAAATTGCGTAGAATTTACTCCTTCAGAAAATATGACTAAGTTAGCTAGTGCAACGTTAGAATAGATGGGAAATGGTCCCTGATCACTTTAAATACGTTCTACAAGGCCCAAAGCGAGTGGAACCAATGGTGCTATAATGCTCTAAAGCCTCGGATCAAACTCTAAACCGGTTTATTCTCGGGACCTCCTTAAAACTTTGTATTGGATCTAGACCGCGTGTCGAAAGTCCGATACCTACCATCTTAGACCGTTATGACCACTTAGCTGGGCTTGGCAATCGTTTCGAAAATCAAGTCCAACTGACATTCAGAGGCTATTTCATTGAGCCTGGAGTGAAGAGAGTGAGAATAGGGTTAGAATTGGAATTTAAAATTCAAATCTGGCACACGATTTGACGCATCAGTATTAAGCGTTCTGACCGTCAGAATTCAGCCAAATTATACCCTTAGATCAGGAAAAATTTCTATTACATATCACGAGACTTATGGGCCTGATCTTGGTGCGGTGACCGTTAAACTGAAACTGGACCGCTACGTGTGATCTGGGAACCCTACCGGTCTGAAAACTGGATGTGTGCTAGATCCAGTATGCATGAGCTTAAGTCCGACCGCATTTGGCCAGGGGACCTTAAGAAATGCTCTTTTGGAACGAAACGGCCCCGATTTGGTTAGGCACCAAGTAAACATTGTTCCCAAGCCTATTTTGGGCATATTTTAGCTTATAAAAGGGGTTGAAACCCTCACTTCTCTCACACATCCGAATTTGCTAGAAACCCTAGCTTGTGTGAGAGAAAAGGTGAGAGATTGTGAGAGAGAGTGGGAGAGTTTTTACTGCCACTTGTGCTACGTGTTGCACGTGCTTAAGCAACGCACCTCTATCGCTTTCCCGGCGATTACACCACGATTCTAGGTAAGCAAATACCCTAAATAGTAGCTGATTTGAGTTTCCTTTGTTTCCATAGCGATGTAGCTTATGGATCTCGTGTATTAGGTTCCCTATTCGCCGTAGACGAAGCGTATACGCTGCGTTTCAATTCACGAGTCTACAAGACATAAGGTGAGGATTTTAGACGCTTTGATTGATGGTTCCCAACGCTTTCAATGTCGTTTAATAGTAGATTATTGATGGCATCGCCGTTTGACATGTACAACATGCTCTCCGTTTCCTGTTTCGTAAATTAACGAAGAATATGAGATTTAGGGCATTTTAGTCATTTGTAGGAAGTATAGTTTACATTCATATTTTGCTGATATGATTGACATGGTTTGTTGTCATATTAGGAAGTTAGGAATACGTGCATAATTAGTTTGGCGAAGAGATTCGCCTAATTGCGCACTTCGGGTCGACATACTATATGTAGACTTAAGTGTGTAGTGTATGTGTTTGTATAAATGCTTGTATTAGTCTGTATTGGATTAAATGATGTTATGAATTAGTTTGAGATGGATTTCTCAATTTATATGCTGACATAAATGATTTCCTACATGTTGACTAAGTTCATGATTCCATACTATGCATGACATGTATGTGCTTGAAGATTTTCCTAAGTTGAATGTTATAACATGTGTTAACATGCTCACACGATTATATTTCAATTCCAATACTCTTACATAAATTGTTGATGTGATTCCATAATTATTTGGGACTATACTTAGTCCAGGCAGTCGGTAACTAAGCGCGTCGATGAACGCGAGTCGTGTTTGGAGTTGGCAGCAGTGGTTAGGCCACGCGAAGTGTTTTACGCACTTCATGTCGTTCGACTTGAGATGTGATCGCGCTAGTCGAGCCCGTCAAGTAACCCGACTGGCCGATGTATGTTCACCTTGTATGAGTCATAACTGCTTGAACCTAGGGTACTGAACTTACCATTGTAAACCCTGTTAACCATGGTACCTTGATCCACGAAGACTCATGAGCCGGGCATGGTGGTATGGGACACCGTGGTCGAGCTGTCGGCCTACGCTGGGGCCACAAACCTCCCCGTAGTGACCAGTGAGCACCTAGTCTCATGAGCAGATTATGGTGGTATGGGACACTATATTCTAGCTGTCGGCCTACACTGATCAGGCGTAGAGTCCTTTGTAGTGACCGCGATCGTATTCTGAGTCGACGGGAGGCGACGACCCTTCCGTTGTAGTAGAGTACGGTAGGCCTGTATTGATAAGGTGATGGGGGAGCGGTGCAACGAGTGCGAGCAACAGCCCTAGCAGCCCTTGTAGCGACCTACGAAATATACATCGTATGAGATTACTAGGAGTGACGACCCTAAAAAGGATCTGCGTTGGGATTGATACAAGGGAAGTACCTTCGTTTCCCAATCCTGCTGTTTGAATGGACTAATAACAACTTGAAAATCATATCACCATGCCATTGCACGTGCCTGGAAGATGTGGAGCACTTGAGGGTCGATTGCATGCCGCGGTCGTAAGATGTTGCCGTATGAGGGAGATCGTCGGTGAGGGCATACATCACGTCATGTCATCTTGCATTAACAACAGTATTAGGATTGTCTGATTTACTGCTTTACTATTATCGCATGATTGAATTGTGAACATGCTAATCTTTGCTCTATGATTCCACTGAGTTGATCACTCACTCCCACGTTACGGGATGGTGTTTGCAACACCCACCAGACCCTGTTGTAGATGCAGGTGAGGCTGAGATCCAGGAGGCAGAGCCAGACTTCGACGAGGACCAGGACGAGTTCTCGTACATGCAGTATCACGATGGCTTTGCGTAGGCGACCTGGATCGATGGGACTTCAGTGGGACCATTTTGGACATTTACTTTGGTTCATGTATATGTATATGAGACTCAAAGATGTATTCATACTTTAGAGACAGATGAGATTTACTTTGTTTTTCCATACAGTGATATATATATTGTTTAGTCTTCCGCTTGCTTTTATCACTGGATCTGAAGTATGAATTGCAGTTTTGGTATACTTTTACTCATGTGAATGCTTTAAATCAGACAACATTGAATCATAATCATTTTTGTTGTATAAGTGACGGTCTGGAACTCGGGAGTTGAGTTTATACACGACCCCCGATTTTCAGGGTGTTACAAGTTGGTATCAGAGCGTGAATAAAAGTATACTGGGCCTGGGTTATGGTCTCGCGACGTACGCTGTCGCTTCTTTTGACTTAGGTGGGTGCGAGAAGGGTCTAGAAACATTTCTAGGATCGCAGATTCGTCGATAGGCGAAGTCTATTTGAATCGATCGCACGATCGAGTCTTTAACGCATCTCGGGTCGCGTAAAGTAACCCGAATAGCTTCTAAGCCGTAGGAAGTCGGGTTGAGACATCCTATGAACAATTTTAAACCCGTAAAAGTAAATTCTTGGTCCGTGGGATGACCACGACTCCTGTAATCAATCGTCAGGGCTAAAAAAACCCCGTTTCACCAAAAATCTTTAAAATTCTTCCTCTCACCACTCCAATCTTCATTTATTTCTTATCCAATTCATGTTAGGCATCAAACCTAATGTGAAAATAATACAAAATAATACTTTCACAAAATTTTATAGTGAATAGTAAAATTTTATGAAAAATGGCCATAAGGCCATTCTAACTGTACTTTATTTAGCTAATAAGAGTCTAGATAGATGTACTAGCTCCTTATACCCCAAATTCATATGCTGCATCATAGGGTTTGGTATTCGAAATTGCGGAATGGTCCCGGAAAGCCCCGAACACATGTTTGGGCTCACATACGCCAAAATACCATGAACCATGGGTCGAACCATATATATCTGGGGCCCTTGGACCATGGGGGACTGAATCCATCTGGTCCCACCGATCGGATGCATCACCGGTCGGCGATGCCATCGCCGATCCGGCAATGCATCGCCGTACAGGTGGGCTAGTTGGATGTGATTTTTGGGCGCACGCCCTTAAATCTCATGTATACCCTCCCCATGTAAGTCCCGTCCCACGAAAACCCCCAAATCATACCCCTCCTTCACAAATAGCCCTCCCCATAGCCCTATTTTCATTTTTCAGCAACCATCCCCAAATTTTATAGTTCCAAATCGCCTCTAGATCCCTCCTTGGCCAAAAACGACCATCATCCATCACTTCTTTGGAGTTGGCAGCCCTTCCTCTTGAAGATTCCATCATTTGGAGCTCCAAAAACCCCCAAATCGAACTGAAATTGTGAGGTGCTCCATTCCACTTTTGCATTTCCATTTCTCCTTAAAAATACATCCTTGGGAAGCTTGAAGCATCCCTCTACGATGCCTAGATCTCCCTTTTCCAGATTGGACAGCCACTTCTCCGCATTTTCTCCATTTTTCATGACTTTCGTGGAAGCCATTTTAGGCCTTTTATCACTCTCATCCATCATATCTTTGATGGGTAAAAGAAAAACTGTAACAGACGAGGCTGGGCCAAGCTGCCCTGTTCAATCGAGAAGACCGCGGGGTGGTGCCGCAAGTTCAAGCGCCGTCGCAGGTCCAGCTGCAGCCCTAGAGTGCCGTACAAAGCGGGATTTGGATCCCCATGCTCACCTTGGGCGAGTAATTCTATCAGAGATGCCTCATAGCCAATACACTGATCGTAAAGTGTTATTTGAGGCGGACGTGGAAGGGCGACTGTTCGGTAAATTTTTGTTGTTCGAGCGCATTGAAGCTGCGCATTGGGGTCCGATCTTTGAAGCTCACGCTCGTGCTAATGTGAGCACCGTTCGTGCCTTCTACGCTAGTATCCAGAATCCTACCTTAGAGCCATTGCAGTTTAAAATCCCTTTTGATAGAGATCGGATGGTTACGATTGATGTACGACTGTTTGCGCGACTTCTAAACGTACCTCTTGGTGATGTTCATCCTAGTGAGAAGAATCTGAGGAGTAGACGTGAACGAGATCGCCGCACTAGGTTTCTGTGCGGTAAGTTGGTTCCATGGCAGCCTAATAATAGCCTTAAGGCGACGTATATGTCTGATAATTTGCGCCTGCTGCACCATATCTGCACGTTCAATGTTTATCCCAGGTCGACGAATCGCATTGAATGTACACGCCTTATGGTTGATTTTCTGTATCTGGTGGCCTAGGGAGAGAACGTATGTATGGCTACTTTCATCTTACGACAGATAATCCTCATAGTCAAGTCAAGAAGAACATCCGAATCGCTTCCTTTTGGCCGGCTGATTTGCAAGATTACGCTTGAGTTTGCCTACAGACTTGGGCCAGAATTGCCAGTTTCGATTCATACCATTGATGAGTCGACTATGGTCAAGATGAAGATAGAGTCGCAGTACCGTGAAAATCAGCTTGAGGAGGACAGAGAGGATGACTTTGATGATGAGGAAGATCAAAGTGAGGGAGAACCTAGAGCAGAGGTTCAGGAAGAAGTTCAGGAAGAGGCAGAAGAGGAGGCTCAGGATACAGATGAGAGCCCTCCCCCTTCTGCGCAGGCTACTAGCGATGATCGCATTGCTCGGATGGAGGAGAGTCAGATCGTTTTGTGAAGGGAAGTTCAAGAACTTCGCACTGAAGTCGAGGATGTCAAGGCCGTTACAAAGAAAAAATTAGGCAAGGTGACTCACACCTTGAAGGCGATCCTGTGTTGCTTGCAGGATAAGGGTGCTCCTCCTCCGTCCCCAGACTCAGACTAGCGATGCGACCTTTGATGCAGTTGTCAGTAGTTAGTCATTTTCTGCTTTATGTGTGTAAGCCTGTTAGGGCTAGTGCTTTGCTTATGTTGCTGTTGTAATTTTAACTATCTTAGTTCCCATGTATTTCTCGTCGTGACGCTTGTGAGGATATATCCCTTGTATTGTGATAATTTTGATTAAATGAAATGCATGGAATGCCTTTGACTCCTTGTGTAAATGATTGCGGTGTAATTGTGCTATTAAGACTGACAAGGTTGCGCCCTATTTTGAATATAGGGAATGAGTTTCTCTGCCTCAGACAGGCAGTCATGACAGTTACAGAGTATGAGCATCGGTTCACGGAGTTGGGCAGATACGTCCCGACGATTTTGGCTGATGAGCAGATGCGCATATGGTGCTTTTTGGAGGGTTTGCGATAGGATATTCGGTCGAAGATGTGCTGTTTGAGCATTCCCTCTTATGCAGAGTTGATTCACATGTCTATGCGGGCAGATCAGGATGTGGATCGACTTGCGCGATCTCGTGGCCCTGTTGCTCCTAGGCCGCGACTAGACATGCAGGACAGGCCCTTCGCGGGTAAGAGGCCTCGCGTCGACCCTCCTACTCGGGCCATAGCGCCAGCACCATCGTTTCGGCACCCCGAGTTATCGTGCACATACTGTGAGAGGTCAGGCCACTTAGCGCAGAGCTGCTTCTCTCGGATGTGGGACAGCGGGTTCTCCCCACCTCAGAAGATTGACCGTGCTCATTCATAGGCGATATCAGCACCGCCTATACGGTTAGCTCCTGCGCATCCTTCTTTCAGACCTCCGGTATCGCAGATCAGACAGCCTCCACGGCCCTTGACACAGCGGCCGAACGGGCCACAGCAGGCTCGGGTTCATGCATTGATGGCTGAGGCAGCTGCGATGCCGACTTTCCAGCATTCAGCCTTCGAGGTCATAGCCCATATTGGAGGTACTCCTATTCTTGTGATGGTGGACAGTGGTTCCACGATTTCTTTGATATCGCGTGCTGTAGTCAGGCGTCTTGGGTTACCGACCATTACCATGGATAGGGTACGAGTCCTTGCAGCCCACGAAGATTATTCAGATGTCACCCAGATGTATGAGGGGTGTTTGGTTGATTTGGGAGGCCAGACGATGGCTATTGATCTTGTCGTCGACCCCTCTCTTGTTTATCTCGACGTCATTCTTGGCATGGATTGGTTGACTGCAGCGAGGGCCGAGATTGACTGCGAGACTCGTATGGTGACGGTGTACGAGCCTGAGGGCACGCCTTTCACGTTTTCAGTGCGGATAAATCTTCCTTTCCGCATACATAGTTACGCCACTTTATTGGGCGACGCTGGTGCCCAGTTACTCGGGCATGTGCCAGTCATTTCCGAGTTCGGGGATCTGTTCAGGAAGATCCCTGGTTTGCCGTCCCGACGTGAGATCGATTTCACTATCGATCTGGTTCCTAGTTCTACACCCGTCTCTTTGATTGACGGTTCCCAACGCTTTCAATGTCGTTTAATAGTAGATTATTGACGGCATCGCCATTTGACATGTACAACATACTCTCCATTTCCTGTTTCGTAAATTAACGAAGAATATGAGATTTAGGGCATTTTAGTCATTTATAGGAAGTACAGTTTACATTCATATTTTGCTGATGTGATTGACATGGTTTGTTGTCACATTAGGAAGTTAGGAATACGTGCATAATTAGTTTGGCGAAGAGATTCGCCTAATTGCGTACTTCGGGTCGACATACTATATGTAGACTTAAGTGTGTAGTATATGTGTTTGTATAAATGCTTGTATTAGTATGTATTGGATTAAATGATGTTATGAATTAGTTTGAGATGGATTTCTCAATTTATATGCTGACATAAATGATTTCCTACATGTTGACTAAGTTCATGATTCCATACTATGCATGACATGTATGTGCTTGAAGATTTGCCTAAGTTGAATGTTATAACATGTGTTAACATGCTCACACGATTGTATTTCAATTCCAATACTCTTACATAAATTGCTGATGTGATTCCATAATTATTTGGGACTATACTTAGTCCAGGCAGTCGGTAACTGAGCGAATTCGTGGCTGGCTGGTCTTAGCCACGAACGACTCGTCGATGAACGCGAGTCGTGTTTGGAGTTGGTGGCAGTGGTTAGGCCACGCGAAGTGTTTTACGCACTTCATGTCGTTTGACTTGAGATGCGACGCGCTAGTCGAGCCCGTCACGTAACCCGACTGGCCGATGTACGTTCACCTTGTATGAGTCATAACTGCTTGAACCTAGGGTACTGAACTTACCATTGTAAACCCTGTTAACCATGGTACCTTGATCCACGAAGACTCATGAGCCAGGCATGGTGGTATGGGATACCGTGGTCGAGCTGTCAGCCTACGCTGGGGCCACAAACCTCCCCGTAGTGACCAGTGAGCACCAAGTCTCGTGAGCAAATTATGGTGGTATGAGACACTATATTCTAGGTGTCGGCCTACACTGATCAGGCGACGAGTCCTTTGTAGTGACCGCGAGCATATTCTGAGTGTACGGGAGGCGACGACCCTTCCGTTGTAGTAGAGTACGGTAGGCCTGTATTGATAAGGTGATGGGAGAGCTGTGCAACGAGTGCGAGCAACAGCCCTGGCAGCCCTTGCAGTGACCTACGAAATATACATCGTATGAGATTACTAGGAATGATGACCCTAGACAGGATCTGTGTTGGGATTGATACAAGGGAAGTACCTTAGTTTCCCAATCCTGCTGTTTGAATGGACTAATAACAACTTAGAAATCATATCACCATGCCATTGCACGTGCCTGGAAGATGTGGAGCACTTGAGGGTCGATTGCATGCCGCGGTCGTAAGATGTTACCGTATGAGGGAGATCGTCGGTGAGGGCATACATCACGTCATGTCATCTTGCATTAACAATAGTATTAGGATTGTCTGATTTACTGCTTTACTATTATCGCATGATTGAATTGTGAACATGCTAATCTTTGCTCTATGATTCCACTGAGTTGATCACTCACTCCCACGTTATGGGATGGTGTTTGCAACACCCACCAGACCCTGTTGTAGATGCAGGTGACGCTGAGATCCAGGAGGCAGAGCCAGACTTCGACGAGGACCAGGACGAGTTCTCGTACATGCAGTATCACGATGGCTTTGCGTAGGCGACCTGGATCGATGGGACTTCAGTGGGATCATTTTGGACATTTACTTTGGTTCATGTATATGTATATGAGACTCAGAGATGTATTCATACTTTAGAGACAGATGAGATTTACTTTGTTTTTCCATACAGTGATATATATATTGTTTAGTCTTCTTCTTGCTTTTATCACTGGATTTGAAGTATGAATTGCAGTTTTGGTATACTTTTACTCATGTGAATGCTTTAAATCAGACAACATTGAATCATAATCATTTTTGTTGCATAAGTGACGGTCTGGAACTCGGGAGTTGAGTTTATACACGACCCCCGATTTTCAGGGTGTTACAGTTGCACCCCCTTGAAATGGGTGCATGTACATCACACCTCCTACGGTGGTTGCCAAAGCTCCGAGTGAACCCGAAATAGGCCATGGACTTGGATCTACCAAATGATAAGAATGCCTCTGAGATTCAATCATAAACCACTTTGCCCCGGTTGTATGTAAGCCCCCCTTCACCCCCACCCCCTAAAGTGGTAAAGAAGGGCTCTTTGGGGTCTAATTTTCTTTCTATCTGACAGGACAAGCAAATAGGAAGGGATGGTTCTTTCATTGCATTGATAGAAGTGTGACTAGAAAAAGAAGGACTCTCTCTATTACTTTGAGAAGAGAATCGTTAGTTTGACCGACGAACTACGTGGGAAAATGAACCTTCTTTCTTTCATTTTCAGCAAGCTTCAAAACTTGAAGCGCCAACGCGCGCAACGGCCATTGCTTGCTGGCTGCTGAAAATCCTATTAGTAAAATGCGCTCCTACATTTTTCAGCGCTTCAAAGCCGTTGCGCTTTAAAAAGGGCCCCTTTAGGGCCCAGGCCCCTGACTCCAAAGCCATGGGGGGGCGCTTCACGTTTTGAAGCTGGTTTGGAAAGTCACAATTTAGTCCGGTTTCGAAAAACTTGCCAGTCGCGGATTAGTTCGTTCTGCGCCACCGGCGGCCTGATAGACCAAAAACACACAGGTTGATCTCTCTAGTTGAGGCTGCATTCATTTATTCAACTTGACACGTGGGAAGGGCTGACTCTCCTAGTGGCTCGGCTTGGTCTCGCTCCCGCATGCCTGGACGATTGATTGAGAATCTCGAGAACCTTTCTGAACGTCCGTCTTCACGGGGCGATTTGAAAAGGAGTATATCCCTCTCCTTGTAGTGCCTTCCATTTCACTATTCTGATCGAGAAAGATTCTCTTCCAAACGACCAAGTCATAATTACATTAAAAAACGATGCTTCCTTGGCCGTGTGGAACATGGATTAGCATTATGTCATTTCTACAAGTGATCCCCCATCTAGGACTGGAAGAAGTGCTATGTGAGGACTTCGAGATCAAATATAGAATGTTTCTTTCCATTCCTTGTGAGCCACTTATTTCTCCGAAATAAGAGATCAAAGAGATTTTCCTCCTTTTTCCCAATAAGTCGACGGCGTTACACCATTGGGATACTTCGAATGAACTTGAGTACATACAGGATACACCGGTGCTAAAACCTTTTCTCGAGATATCTTCCAAACTGTTGGGGTCGTTGCTCCGGATGTTGTTCCCCTGGTGTGAAACCAGTTGGTTCCGTAGTTTGAGAATTCTGCTGATCCCAAGTACTCCATCTCCATCATTGCATATGGGAATATAAAAAGTAAAGAGGAGAAGGCATGACCAGAAGAATTGTGTGAAATAAGTGAATTTATCCAGTTGAGGCATTATTGGTTGAGAAAAAATGAATCCCTCCAGACAGAAAGAGACTCGTTCCTGTACGAGTAGTGAAGAACTAAACAAGTTGGTTGGTTGTTACCAACGGAAAGCATGGGAGAAAGGAAAGAAAGATGCACAAATCTAAAAGGAGGAGTCAATGATGGAGACTAAACGCATTGACGGTGAGGTGTCAGAATACATAACACTATGGAATTTCAATGGTGAATACGTTTCCAATCAGAAACCCATTTGAACAACTCTTTACGAGCTCGATCATCGAATTTTTGATTTTCATCCCTATATAATTTATAATAATTAGATTGTCATTCTCTTATTTTGACCTCCTTCAAAAAGGATAGATCCTTTTCGTCATCAATCTGAAGAGCCTTATAAAGGCTCTCAAGGTAGTTGTCTCTTCGCTGGTACCTATGGCCGACGTTGGCCAGGAATTGGAGTTCCATTTTTATTTTCTCTCTCCTCGAGACGAGGTATTTGTGTGGAACTCCAATTTCTTCCGGCTCCGGAGGTTGAGCATTCAGTTAGAGACGGCGATCGCTGGTTTGCCAGAGGAGAGGGTGTTGCCCGCATAATTGCAAAGCCCTCCTGCCCGCTGACTTACTGTCCACGTTACTGATAACCTAGGAACGAGCAAAGAATCAAGTTTGCCCCGACGACACTAAAACCTACGGGCGGGGCATTTTCGGGGAATAGCCCGCTTCTTCAGAAACTTCCTGGCACCTACATTAAGGGAGCCATTGAAAGGTGACTGAAACACCAGAAACGGGGACTACCCGAGTTAATGATAGAGGCAAGAACACTTTTCGGCCAGGTCCCATTGATTCATCATAACGATATCGTGGAAATTCTGCGCGGACCCATATATATAGGAACGAAAACAGAATCACCTTGATACTAAACCGGATCGAGCCCGGGATCTTCTTGGAAATGGGAAGATCTAGGATAGGCGGCCAACCTCCTGGAGAGAGCGATGTGCATGGACCAGGTGAGTAGGGATGCAGCTCCATGGACCGCTCATCGGGTCTGATAGGTGGTGGTATCACACCCTTCTTAAAGGAACCGTACGTGACACTCTCGCGTCATACGGCTCCGTCCTGGAATCTGGACCTCCCCTTTCCTTTGACCAACGGGTCCTCGAACCAACTTGTCCTCGCAGCTTCAAAACGTGATGTGTCCCCCCCCCCCCCCCCCAGTTTTGGTTCAGGAAAGGGTCATCGCAAGGATCTTACTTCGAAGCAATCTCTGGAGTTTGCCCTTATCCGAACGGGTCTTGCAATAAAATAGGATTTCATATTGAGCTCCAAATATACGCTATTGGGATGGGATGACTCCTACAAGCTCTCCCCCCTAAGAACCGCACGTGCGAGTTCCCCCGCATACGGCTCAAGTGGCGAAGGCCCTTTACTTCGCGCTTGGTAAGCGCTTCGCCATAGCCAAGCTTACTGCTAGCCTATCTGCTAGAGCCAAGCTTCGATCGCGACTGCTCGTCGCTTCTAGCCGCCTTATTCCGTCGCCCGAGATCCAAGTCAGCACCGGCAAAGATCTATTGATTCCTCGCGGCCGGGCCGGCTTGGAAGCAAGCTACCGAAAGCTTTTGGTGACTCGCTTCTACGCCCGGCCCGCCGCCCATCCTATCATCTTGGAAGCAAGCTACCTGTCGCCTATCTCACCCGGCACTTTGAAGGGTGAGCCTTCGCTTTTTGGATCGTCTTCTGCCCAATGCGGTACCCTCCCATTTTTTGGTTCCCATCCCATTGGGTTTACCTTGTTCACAGGTTGACCCCATGGCAGCAAGAAAAGGTGATCTTGTGCTATACTCCGGTGATCTCTTGCCTACCAAGGCACGCAAACTCCCATCGTGGCCCAGATCACATTCCGTGAATCGAAAGGG
>CM073587.1:65964351-65999351 GCA_037074715.1 Magnolia kwangsiensis | reverse complement strand
GTTCAGTCGTTAAGCGTCACGAGCTTATGCCAATAGGGGCAGCGCTCTAGATTGAATCTATCCTAGCACTGTTGGGCGTCGAAGCGAAGATGGATTGGGAGTTATCTCGCAGGAGGTAACACGATGGCCAGAAGACTTTCTCTAGCTAAGTAGAGGATTTAGATACCTCCTCGAACTGCTCGTTCTTTATCATAAGCCTGTGATCTAGTGTTCAATGCAGCAGGTAAAGCTCCCGATCATTGAAAAAAGTGGCTGATTTAGTCGCATCAGTTGCTGTAGAAGCTCGATTTCATTATGTTCATAAGCGTTTTGGTATGTCAACTAATTGGTCCACTACAGGAACTAGACCTAAGAAGTGAAAAGATCTGAAGAAGGAAGGAAAGAATCTAATCTAATCGACCTCAAAAGAAAGAGGCAGCAATGCTCAAGGGATAATTAGCTCAATTGCAGACTCGGTGGGATTAAAGACATGAAAAGTGAACCTGTGCAATAGTTGTCAATCAACATGAGGAATCTACTGCTATTGGAGAACGTATAACTTTGGCCGAGAGCGTCAGTTGATACGGAACAAAATCCGTACACCAATTCCAGTCAGATGATAGAGCTTCAATCCGATCGATCTCGATTGACGTCAGCAATTCACGAAGGCCATTATAGCCATTGGTTGATCAAACAAAAGTGAATGACTCGCCCTAAACGAATGAATAATGGGACCTCGAAATTGAATGAGTTGGCCACTATTCATGGGTCTCGTAAGAGCAGATTGATTAGGTCGGCTACTCTTCCCAGATCTCAGAGAATGGATTCAAATCACCATACGGATTCTTGTCCCCCCCCCCCCCCCCCCCCCCCCCCCTTGTGCCGGGAATGAGAATTAGTTAGGGATGAACGACCCCAGCCATGGGATGGGCCGGGCGAATAAGGCTTGCTACTGATTGGAGAAGGAGGAACCGGTGAGGAGTGTTGAGCCGACCCAAGCTCACCAGCAGCTGTAAACTCTCATACCGGTGGTTGAGCATCATTCCCTTTATTACTGGCCCACCCACTTCTCTCTATAACTGGTCTTGATGGAAGACAGCCCACCTCGAGCGAGTTAGGGATTGATCGAACTCCCACCCCTTAGCCAATGATCCAGCTGCTTCTGTTGACTATTCAGTCTATGCAGTTGGTTCTGTCGCTTCAGCGGAAGAGTCAGCAGCATAGCCTGTTCCTGGGCCAGCTGCATAATCATGTATGTAAGCAAGTGATCCAGTTGCTTCAGTAGAGTACATTGATCCAAATACATACCAATATCCAGAAAATGATCAAGACCAAGTGCCAGTAAAGACAGATCCATAGCCCGCGGTAGCAACAAATACATACCCCTAGCCAGATCCATGCCCAGATTCTCGTGAGTGTGATTCAACAGAGTCTGATGCTCGTGATCGATAGCCTGATGAATACGACCCTCGTGCTCGAGAGGCAAATCCAAAGCCAGTAGCATCACCAAGGAGCATACTTCAGCGTAGCATATATAGCGGCATACCCCTTTGACCTAGGTGGAAAAGAGATCTATTGATAACCACCATCAGTTTACCCAGAAGCTGACGGTGGAGGGAACAGGGGGCCTTGCGTCTAGGCCAGTCCTGACCTTCGTTAGCTATATGCAACTAAAGTAGTTCCATACCCACCAGACCTAGTGGAGTACCCATGATGACGTATCTGGGGAGACAGCAGCGAATACAGATTTACCATAAGCAAAGGCGGCTACTAAGGAAGAGGCAGAACCCGCATAGGCGGAGGTACCACCACCGGTAGCTATGGTAGTACCATAGGCAAAGGCGGGGGAAGCACCCACACAAGGTACGGAGAGGGCATAGCCAGTGCGGTTGACTCTTCCGATTCCGCAGTGGATGGAGCTGGTCCAGTTCCTTATGCCCCAGATTCAGATCTAGATCGTGATCGAGACCTAGTTCCCACCGATGATTGTAAACGTGATCCAAGCCCTCGTGAGCAAGATCCATCCATATCCTATAGTCAAAACCCACAAGGGTTGGTGTGGCCTTTAGCCCAGCATATCCATTTCCAGGCCCGGTAAAGGCAAGGGCATCACCCCACCCATTCCCTGGCCGAGCCGAGAGAGATACGGCTAGCCGGCAGCTCAGCTCGCGTACTTCGGTTACCTCGGGCAAGGGAGAATGCGGGTGACGGTCTGGTCGAGGGGATCAAACACATGCATGGTCAACAAGCGTGGTCATAAGCAAAGCTTAGTCCATGGTTTTTGGACCTGTCGGTATATGGAATAAGCTAGTAAGTGATGGTGGAGGACAGGTGGCTCGGTGCTCATGGTTATCGCTCGGCTCACTCATAGGTTATTCGGAGTCCGGATTTGAAGGATTTCGGTCCTACCCATACCTAGTTCCATCTCTGGTATTTCGAACGTGTTTAGCGATGATTCCCCCATCGATCTGAGAGTGGGTAGGCTCACTCGGATGGGCATATGGTTTCGCAAAGTGGTTGGCTGCTCCCACTCGGTTCACGTCCTTTCCCGGGTACTTCTCCCCATCTCTATTGCACCTTACGTATACGGCTGGGTAGCTTCCTCAAACTCAGT
Organism: Magnolia kwangsiensis; assembly: GCA_037074715.1. Taxonomy (NCBI): domain Eukaryota; kingdom Viridiplantae; phylum Streptophyta; class Magnoliopsida; order Magnoliales; family Magnoliaceae; genus Magnolia; species Magnolia kwangsiensis. Next base: position 65,996,758 of record CM073587.1, on the reverse strand, counting down.
TTCGAGCTACAGGGCACTCGAACCTCCGCTGAGAAACCATAGCCCGAGCTAGCTTCCTTGCCGTATCCATAGTTGCAGCCTCTGCTTCCCCGCCTGGTACTTAAATTTTTTATTTGGTAGAAATATGTAACGCCCTGGAAAAATCAGTACTTGGACTCGAGTACCAACTCAACCATAAATCGCGTAGGATTAATTCCTTTAGAAAATAAGTGTAAGTTAGCTAGCGCAACGCTAGAGTAGCTGGGAAATAGTCCCTGATCACTTTAAATACGTTCTACAAGACCCAAAGCGAGTAGAACCAATGACGCTATAATACTCTAAAACCTCATATCAAACTCTAAACCGGTTTGTTCTCTGGACCTCTTTGAAACTTTGTATTGGATCTAGACCGCGCGTCGAAAGTCCGATACCTACAATCTTAGACCGTTAAAACCGCCTAGCTGGACTTGACAATCATTTTAAAAATCAAGTCCAACCGACATTCACAGGCTATTTCATTGAGCCTGGAGTGAAGAGAGTGAGAATAGGGTTAGATTTGGAATTTAAAATTCAAATCTGGCACATGACTTGACGCGTCAGTATTAAGCGTTCTGACCATTAGAATTTAGCCAAATTATACCCTTGGATCAGGAAAAATTTCTATTTCAAATCATGAGACTTATAGGCTTGATCTACGTGCGGTGACCGCTGAACTGAAACTGGACCGCCACGTGCGATCTACGAACACTACTGGTCTGAAAATAGGATGGGAGTGACATCCTACGTGCATGAACTTAAGTCCGATCGCGTTCAGCCAGGGGACCACCAGAAATGTCTTGTTGGACCGAAACAGCCCCGATTGGGTTAGGTATCAAGTAAACATTGTTCCCAAGCCTATTTTGGGCAAGATTTAGGTTATAAAAGGGGCTTAAACCCTCACTCCTCTCACCCATCCGAATTTGTTAGAAACCCTAGCAAGAGTGAGAGAGAAAGTGAGAGTTTGTGAGAGAGAGTGGAGAATTTCCTGTCGCTTGTGCTACCTGCTGCACGTGGTTAAGCCACGCAATCCAATCACTTTCCCAGCATTTATACCGCATTTCTAGGTAAGAAAATACCCCAAACACTTGCTGATTTATCGTTCCTTAGTTTTCATAGCATGGTACCTGACAGATCTTGTATGTTAGGTTCCCGATTCGTCGTAGACGAAGCGTATACGCTCTGTTCGAACTGATAGGCTTCTAGGAGAAAAGGTGCAGATTTTAGACGCTGTAATTGACTGTTTCCAATGATTTCAATGTCGTTTAATAGTAGATTATCGACGGCAACGCCGTTTGACATATACAACATGCTGTCCATTTCCAATTTCGTAAGCAGACGAAGAATATGAGATTTAGGGCATTTTAGTCATTTGTAGGAAATACTGTTTTCATCCATATTTTGCTGATGTGATTGACATGGCTTCTTGTTGCATTAGGATACTAGGAATGCGTGCATAATTAGTTTGGCGAAGAGATTTGCCTAAATGCATACTTTGAGTCGACATACCATATGTAGACTTAAGTGTGTAGTTTAAGTGTTTGTATAAATGTTTGTATTAGTATGTATTGAATTAAATGGTGTTATGAATTAGTTTGAGAGTGAATTCTCAAATAATATTCTGATGTACATGACTTTCTATATGTTGGCAATATGCATGATTTCGTTATATGTATGAAATGCATGTGTTGTAAGATTTACTTAAGTTATATGTTATAACATGTGTTAATATGCTCAAATTGTTGTATTTCATTTCTATTAATCTTACATGATTGATAATGTGGATTCATAATTGTTTGGGACTATACCTAGTCCAGACAGTCGGCAACCGAGCAAGTTCGTGGTTGGCTTATCTTTGCCACGAACGACGCATCGATGAATGCGAGCCGTGTTTTGGAGTTGGCGACAGTGGTTAGGCCACACGAAGTGTTTTACGCACTTCATGTCGTTCGACTTGAGATGCGCTCGTGTTAGTCGAGCCCGTCAAGTAACCCGACTGGCCGTTGTATGTTCACCTTGTATGAGTCATAACTGCTTGAACCTAGGGTACTGAACTTACCACTGTAAACCCTGTCAACCATGGTACCTTGATCCACAAAGACTCATGAGCCGGGCATGGTGGTATGGGACACCGTGGTCGAGCTGTCGGCCTACGCTGGGGCCACAAACCTCACCGTAGTGACCACTGAGCACCTATGACTCGTGAGCAGATTATGGTGGTATGGGACACTATATTCTTGCTGTCGGCCTACACTGATCAGGCGACGAGTCCTTTGTAGTGACCGCGAGTGTATTCTATGTCTACGGGAGGCGACGACCCTTCCATAACAGTGAGAGTACAGTAGGCATGTATTGATAAGGTGATGGGGGAGCGGTGCAACGAGTGCGAGCAACAGCCCTGACAGCCCTTGCAACGACCTACAAAATATACATCGTATAAGATTACTAGGAGTGACGACCCTAGACAGGATCTGTGTTGGGATTGATATAAGGGAAGTACCTTAGTTTCCCAATATTGTTGTATGAAAAGGACTAATAATAACTCGGTAATCATATCAACATCACATTGCATGTGCCTGGAAGATGTGGAGCACTGAGTGGTACGTAAGCATGCCGCGGACGAAGATAGTTCCGTATGAGGGAGAATGTCAGTGAGGGCATCCATCATGTCATGTCATATTGCATTAACAACAGTATTAGGATTATTTGATTTACTGCTTTACTATTATCTCATGATTGAATTGTGAACATGCTAATCTTTGCTTTATTATTCCATTGAGTTAGCTACTCACTCCCACATTACGGGATGGTGTTTGCAACACCCACTAGACCCTTTCTTAGATGCAGGTGAGGCGACGATTCAGGAGGCAGAGCCGGACTACGATGAGGACCAGGACGAGTTCTCATATATGCAGTACCACGACGGCTTTGCTTAGGTGGCCTGGATAGGCGGGACTTCTCAGTGGGACTTTCTTTTGGATATTTGATTTCTGTTTATGTACATGTATATGAGACTCAGAGATGTATTCATACTTTGGAGACAGTCGAGATCTACTTTATTTTCCATACAGTAATATATATATTATTTAGTCTTCCGCTTACTTTTATCACTGAATCTGGAGTATGAATTGCAGTTTTGGTATACTTTTACTCATGTGAATGCTTTAACTCAGACAACATTGAATCATAATCATTTTTGTTTCATAAGTGAGGGTCTGGAACTCGGGAGTTGAGTTTATACACGACCCCCGATTTTCAGGGTGTTACAAGTTAGTATTAGAGCATGAATGAGATTATACCAGGCCTGGGTTATGGTCACGTGACGTACGCTGTCACTTCCTTTGACTTAGGTGGGTGCGAGGAAGGTCTAGAAACACTTATAGGATCACAGATTCACCAATAGGCGAAGTCTATTCATATCGATCGCGCGATCGAGTCCGTAACGCATCTTGGGTCGCGTGAAGCGACCTAAGTAGCTTTTAGGTTGTAGGTAAGAGGTTTGAGACATTCTTTGAATGGTTCTAAACTTGTAAATATAAATTCTTAGGCTGTGGGACAACCACAACCCTTACATTCAATCGCTAGGGCTTAAAAACCTCGTTTCACCTAAATTCTTGAAAATTCTTCCTCTCACCACTCCATTCTTTAATTCTTTCTTATTATTTTCATGTTAGGCATTGATCCTAATATGAAAATGATATAAAATCATACTTCGATAAAATTTTACAGTGAATAGTAGAATTTTATGAAAACTGGCCATTAGGCCATTCTAAGTTTGTAATATTTAGCAACTAATGGGATAGATGGATGTATTAGCTCCTTATACCCCAAAATCATATGCTGCATGATAGGAGATTGCATTCAGGTTTACAGATTGGCCCCAAAAATCCCCAAATGGATGTTTGGGCCTCCCTATGACAATCTAGAATGAACTAAGGTGGGGCCCATATATTTTTGAGGTCCCTAGGCCAGGGGGGACCCGACCCATGTGGTCCCACCGGCCACCTTGAGAGATGGTTGGCGATGCCATCGCCGATCCGGCGATGCATCGCCGTCCGGTGGGGCCCACTTGATGTGAAACTTGGCACGTGTGGTTTTTTTGGGTAGTACACCCCTCCCATGTGTGGTCCGACCATCAAAAACCCCTAAAAAGGGTACTTCCTTCACAACAGCCCCCTTCCCAAGCTCCTTCTCACATTTTCTTGCTGCCCATCTCAAAACCGTGACCCCAAATCACTCTCAAATCCTCCCATTGCTGAAAACGACCCTATCCCATACCTCCAACATGATTAGCAACCCTCTCCCTCTCCGATCTCGTCCATTGGAGCTCCTACAACTCCCAAAAAGTGTTGAAATCATGTGGAGCTCCATTCTCCTTTTTCTTTCTTTTTTCTTTTTGAAAATCCACCCTAGGGGAGCTTGAAGCATCCCTCTACAACACCTAGATCTCCTTTTTTCAGTTTGGGCAGCCATTTCTCAACATTTCCCACATTTTTCATGGCTTTTGTTGAAGCCATTTTGGGTCTTTTATCTTTCTCCACCATCCTCTCTTTGATAGGGAAGAGAAAGACCGCAGCAGATGAGGCTGGGCCTAGTCGCCTTGCGTAATCAAGAAGACCGAGGGGTGGCGCTGCCAGCTCAAGCGCCGCCACAAGTCCAAGCACAGCCCGAGAGTTCCATACAAAGCGTGATTTAGATCCCCATACTCAACTTGGGCGAGTGATATTAGCAGAGATGCCTCACGACGAATATACTGACCGTAAGGTGTTGTTTGAGGTGGACGTGGAAGGACGACTCTTCGGTGAATTCCTGTTGTTCGAGCGCATTGAAGCTGCACATTGGGGTCCGCTATTTGAAGCTCATTCTCATGCTAATGTGAGCACCGTTCGTGCCTTCTACGCTCGCATCCAGAATCCTACACTGGAGCCATTGCAGTTCAAGATTCCTTTTGGTAGAGACCGGATGACTACGATCGATGTTCGGTTGATAGCGTGACTTCTGAACGTGCCCCTTGGTAATGTTCATCTCAGTGTAAAGAATTTGAGGAGTAGGTGTGAGCGAGATTGCCGTACCAAGTTCCTATGCGGTAGTCTGGTTCCATGGCAGCCTAACAATAACCTTAAGGCGTCTCATATGTCTGATGATTTGTGCCTGCTGCACCACATTTGCACGTTCAACGTGTATCCCAGGTTGACAAATCGCATTAAATGTATGCCCTTATGGTTGATTTTTTGTATCAGGTGGCCCAGGGAGAAAATGTGTGTATGGTCACTTTCATGTTGCGACAGATTATCCTCATAGCAAAATCAAGAAGAACGTCTGAGTCGCTTCCTTTTGGCCTACTTATATGCAAGATCGCGCTTGAGTTTGCTTACAGACTTGGGCCGAAGTTGTCAGTTTCGATTCACAGCATTGATGAGTCTACCATGGTCAAGATGAAGATCGAGTCTCAGTACCGTGAGACTCAGCTTGAGGAGGATAGTGAGGATGATTTTGATGATGAAGAGGATCCAGGTGAGGGAGAACCTGTAGCAGAAGTTGAGGAAGAAGTCCAGGAAGAGGTAGAAGAGGAGGCTCAGGATACAGATGAGAGCCCTCCTCCTTCTGCTCAGGCTACTAGTGACGATCGCATTACCCGAATTGAGAAGAGTCAGGTCACCTTGTGAAGGAAAGTTTAGGAACTTCGGGCTGAGGTCAAGGATACTAAGGCCGTTATGAAGAGGAAATTCGGCAAGGTGACTCGCACCTTGAAGGCGATCCTGTGCTGCTTGCAGGATAAGGGTGCTCCTCCTCCGTCACCCGACTCAGACTAGCGATGAGATCTTAGATGTTGTTTAGTAGCAGTTGTTGTTTCCTGCTTTATGTTGTGTAAGCCTGTTAAGGCTAGTGTTTTACTTATGTTGTTGTTGTAACTTTAACTGTCTTAGTTCTCATGTACTTCCTATCATGATGCCTATAAGGAGATATCCCTTATATTGTGACAATTTTGATTAAATGAAATGCATGGAATGCCTTTGACTCTTTATGTGAATGATTGCGGTGTGTTTATGCTATTGAGACTGATAAGGTTTCGCCCTATTTTGAATATAGGGAATGTCGTCGAAGGCTACACGGAGCACAGCTCGGCTTACATTGGGTGAGCCTATGGATCCGGCTCCTTTGCAGCCTGATGCTCATGCAGACCCTGCTGTGGGCTAGATTCCTGAGACAGCGCGTGCGTCTCAGCCTACTACTGGTCCTGCAGCTGGACCACCGCCTTTCACACCGCCCGTCAGAGAGCAGTACCGCGCGTCTTCTTCGACGCAGTACATGCTACAGCCTGCTCCACCTCAAGATAGATTTGAGCAGATGATGGCTATGATGCAGCAGCAGCAGCAGCTCCTGACTACTATAGTGGGGGCTCTAGCCCAGGGTGGGAGTGTGCCTCCACCTGCACCACCTGCGCATCCGGCTGAGGATGCCGATACATATGCTCAGGATGAGGGCATGGCTCATCCTATACCACATGCTTACCCTGCGGGGAATGCCGCAGACACACAGAGCTTATTAGAGCGATTCCAACGCTTACGGCCTCCCACTTTTATGGGTTCTCATAGACCCGAGGAGGCCGAGTATTGGCTCGACCGTGTGTCGAAGATACTACGGATGCTGCATTGTTCAGAGACTGAGCAGGTCGAGTTGGCTACGTTCTTGTTCGAGCAGGAGGCCAGCTTATGGTGGGACAGTGTGTTGCGGACCCTTGCTGTTGACTATATATGGACCTGGGCAGCGTTCGAGTTTCGCTTCCACGAGAAATACTATCCCCAGACGTATAGGCATGATCGGGAGAACGAGTTTCTGCGCCTCAGACAGGGAGGTATGACAGTGACTGAGTATGAGCACAGGTTCACTGAGTTGGGCAAATGCGTCCCGACTATACTGGAAGGTGATCAGATGTGCATACAGCGCTTTTCAGAGGGTTTGCGACCGGATATTCAGTCGAAGATGTGTTGCGTGAGCATTCCCTCCTACGCAGAGCTGATTCACATGCCCATGCAGGCAGAGAAGGATGTGGATCGACTTACGCGATCTCATGGCCCTATTGCTCCTAGGCCACGACCAGAGTTGTAGGACAGGCCCTTTTCGGGAAAGAGGCCTCCTGCCGACCCTCCTTCTAGGGCTGCCGCGCCAGTACTGCGATGCCCTGATTTATCATGTACCTATTGTGGGAGATCGGGCCACTCGACACAGAGTTGTTTTGCTCGGATGCGGGACAGTGGGTTCTCGCCGCCGCAGAAGATCGACTGTACACGCCCACAAGCTATATCAGCACCGCCTTTATGGTTGGCTCCTGCGCACTCTTCCTTCAGACCTCTGGTATCTCAGATCAGGCCGCCTCTACGGCCCACGGCACAGCGGCCGAACCGGCCACAGCAGACGCGGGTGCATGCCTTGACAGCTGAGGCAGCTGCGACAGAGACTTCTCAGCATTCGGCCTTTGAGGTCACCGCCCACATCGGAAGTATTCCTATTCTTGTGATGGTGGACACAGAATCCATGATTTCATTGATATCACGTGCCATAGTCAGGCGCATTGGGCTACCGACTATTAGGATGGATGGGGTGCGAGTTTATACAGCTCACGGGTCCTTTACAGATGCCACCCTAATGTGTGAGGGCTGTTTGATGGATCTGGGGGGCAAGATGACGGCTCTTGATCTTGTCATCAACCCCTCTCTTGTTTATCTCGACGTCATTCTTGGCATGGACTGGTTGACTACAGCGAGGGCCGAGATTGACTACGAGACTCGTATAGTGACTGCCTACGAGCTAGAGGGCACATCCTTTACATTTTCAGTGCGGGTAAATCTCCCCTTCCGCATATTTAGCTACGCTACTTTACTACGGGATGTTGGTGCCCAGATGCTTGAGCATACGCCAGTTGTTTGTGATTTTGGGGATCTGTTTAGGAAGATCCCTGATTTGCCGCCTCGTCGAGAGATTGATTTCACTATCTATCTGGTGCCTGGTTCCATGCCCGTCTCACTGCCGACGTATCGCATGGTACCGTGTGAGATGGAGGAGTTGAGGACGTAGATTGATGGTCTGCTGGAGCTTGGCCTTATACAGCCTAGTGTGTCTCCTTGGAGAGCACCAGTCCTGTTTGTAAGGAAGAAGGATGGTTCGATGCGATTGTGTATTGATTATTGTAGGCTGAACCAGATCACGGTGAAGAACAAGTACCCTTTATCCAGGATCGATGACTTGTTTGATCAGTTGAGAGGGGCGCAGTACTTCTCGAAGATTGATCTTTAGTCAGGATATCATCAGTTGAGCGTCAGGGATGATGACATGCAGAAGACAACATTCAGGACCAGCTTTGGCCACTACGAGTTCCTTGTGATGTCGTTCGGTCTCACGAACGCACAAGCCGTGTTCATGGATCTGATGAACCGGGTATTTCGGCCTTTCCTCTATCGATTCGTCGTTGTGTTCATTGACGACATTTTGGTATACTCCAGGAGTCGAGAGGAGTATGAGGAGCACTTGCACTTGGTCCTGGATACACTCAGACAGCATCAGTTGTTCGCACAGTACAAGAAGTGCGACTTCTGGAAGCAGGAAGTGAAGTTCCTGGGACACGTGGTGTCCAAGGATGGTATGGCAGTTGATCTGTCTAAGGTAGTTGCAGTTCAGGACTGGGAGCATCCTGGTTCTGTCACTGAGGTGAGGAGTTTCTTGGGTCTCGCTGGCTATTATCGACGCTTTATTCGGGATTTCTCGAAGATCCCGAGACCTTTATCTCAGTTGACATGGAAGGACGTGAAATTCTCCTGGAATGACAAGGCGGAGTCAGCTTTTCAGGAGCTGAAGGACAGGCTTACGTCCGCCTCTATGCTAGTATTGTCAGAACAAGGGGTTAGATACACTATATACATTGACGCGTCTAGCATTGGTCTGGGTTGTGTCCTTATGCAGAAGGACAGGATAATTTCGTATGCCTCGAGATAATTAAGGAAGCACGAGGAGAATTACCCTACACACGACCTAGAGTTGGCAGCCGTCATATTAGCACTGAGACTCTGGAAACATTACCTCTATGGAGAGGAGTGCGAGCTCTTTTGCGACCACAAGAGCCTCAAGTACATATTCACGCAGCGAGACTTGAATATGAGGCAGCGGCGATGGATGGAGACTTTGAAGGACTTCAAGTTCGAAGTCTCTTACCATCCTGGGAAGGGAAACCTTGTGGTTGACGCGTTGAGCCGCAAGAAGGCGATAGAGTTTGTGGCTTCGCTGATGGTTGCTGAGTGGGATATGGTTGAGTTTTTACGAGACTTTGAGCAGAAACTCACTGTAGAGGAGCCGTATGAGTTCATCGCACATGTGCAGGTGCGATCTCAGATCGATGACCGGGTCATCGAGGCGCAGAGGTATGATGCGCATCTGACTGAGCTTCGAGAGCAGGCCAGTGATGATGTGGACGCTGAGTGGCGAGTTGGCACGGATGGGGGCTTACATTATCATGGCAGCCTATGCGTCCCAGATATCCCTGACTTGAGACGAGAGATTCTCGAAGCTGCGTATTGTACCAGACTCGCGATGCATCCAGGCAGTACGAAGATGTATCGTGACATGAAGAGGACCTATTGGTGGGAAGGTATGAAGACCCACATAGCAGAGTTGGTGTCCCGTTGTCTTACTTGCTAGTAGGTGAAGGCAGAGCATCGCCGACCACCTGGACTCTTGCAGCCTATGCCCATCGCAGAGTGGAAGTGGGACTTCATTTCCATGGATTTCGTTTCAGGGCTGCCGAAGACGAGGAAGGGACATAATTCCATTTGGGTGATCGTCGACCGTCTGACGAAGTCGGCGCACTTCCTACCGATCAGAGTTACGAACTCTGCAGACAAGCTGGCTAGACTATATATTAGAGAGATTGTGCATCTGCATGGAGTTCCGTTGGAGATCGTGTTGTACAGAGAAACGCGGTTCACTTCTATTTTCTGGACTCTCATTCAGGAGGCTATGGGTGTGAAGTTGAAGTTCAGTACTGCCTTCCACCCACAGACAGACGGATAGACAGAGCGGGTGAACCAGATCTTAGAGGATATATTGCGAGCTTGCGCATTGGACTTCAAGGACAGTTGGGATGATTGTCTTGCATATGCAGAGTTCGCGTATAACAACAGTTTTCAGGCGAGTATCGGTATGGCACCTTATGAGGCGTTGTATGGGTGACCTTATCGTGCACCGCATTGCTGGGCAGAGGTCGGTGAGTATAGCTTGATTGGCCTAGAGTTAGTGCAGGCGACATTAGAGAAGATTGATATTATTAGACATCGGCTTCTCACAGCGCAGAGCAGACAGAAGAGTTATGCCGATACGAGAAGGCGGCCGCTAGAGTTCACAGTTGGGGATCATGTATTTCTGCGAGTTTCTCCTATGAAGGGAGTCCTTTGGTTCGGGAAGAAGGGGAAGCTAGCACCACGATTCATTGGTCCATTCCAGATCCTCAATCGTGTGTGAGCAGTGGCTTACCGTTTGGCTTTACCCACGCCTCTCGCGAGCGTTCACAACGTATTTCATGTTTCTATGCTGAAAAAATACGTTTCTGATCCTTCCCATATCATCAAATGGGAGCAGGTGCAGTTAAGAGAGGATGTTACATATATCCTGTGACTGACACGTATCCTAGACAGGAAGGAGTAGGTACTACGTAGCAAGATGATTCCCCTTATGAAAGTATTGTGGACGCATCACTCTGAGGAAGAGGCTACCTGGGAGACAGAAGCTGAGATCAGAAAGAACTACCCACAGCTTCTCGAGGAGTATGAAAAGGTACAAATTTCGAGGATGAAATTTTTTATTAAGGGGAGTAGATTGTAACGCCCTGAAAAAATCAGTACTTGGACTCGAGTACTAACTCGACCAGAAATCGCGTAGGATTAATTCCTTTAGAAAATAAGTGTAAGTTAGCTAGCGTAACGCTAGAGTAGCTGGGAAATAGTCTCTGATCACTTTAAATATGTTCTACAAGACCAAAAGCGAGTAGAACCAATGACGCTATAATACTCTAAAACCTCGGATCAAACTCTAAACCGGTTTGTTCTCTGGACCTCTTTGAAACTTTGTATTGGATCTAAACCACGCGTCGAAAGTCCGATACCTACAATCTTAGACCGTTAAAACCGCCTAGCTGGACTTGACAATCATTTCGAAAATCAAGTCCAACCGACATTCACAGGCTATTTCATTGAGCCTGAAGTGAAGAGAGTGAGAATAGGGTTAGATTTGGAATTTGAAATTCAAATCTGGCATACGACTTGACGCGTCAGTATTAAGCGTTCTGACCATCAGAATTCAGTTAAATTACACCCTTGGATCAGGAAAAATTTCTATTTCATATCATGAGACTTATAGGCCTGATCTACGTGCGGTGACCGCTGAACTGAAACTGGACCGCCACATGCGATCTACGAACACTACTGGTCTGAAAATGGGATGGGAGCGACATCCTACGTGCATGAACTTAAGTCCGATAGCGTTCGGCAAGGGGACCACCAGAAATGTCTTTTTGGACCGAAACAGCCCCGATTGGGTTAGGTATCAAGTAAACATTGTTCCCAAGCCTATTTTGGACAAGATTTAGGTTATAAAAGGGGCTTAAACCCTCATTCCTCTCACCCATCCGAATTTGCTAGAAACCCTAGCAAGAGTGAGAGAGAAAGTGAGAGTTTATGAGAGAGAGTGGAAGAGAATTTCCTACCGCTTGTGCTATCTGCTGTACGTGGTTAAGCCACACAATCCAATCACTTTTTCGGCATTTATACCGTGTTTCTAGGTAAGAAAATACCCCAAACACTTGCTGATTTATCGTTCCTTAGTTTCCATAGCATGGTAGCTGACAGATCTTATATGTTAGGTTCCCGATTCGCCGTAGACGAAGCGTATACGCTCCGTTCGACTTGATACACTTCTAGGAGAAAAGGTGTGGATTTTAGACGCTGTGATTGACTGTTTCCAACACTTTCAATGTCGTTTGATAGTAGATTATTGACGGCAACGCTGTTTGACATGTACAACATGCTGTCCGTTTCCTATTTCGTAAGCAGACGAAGAATATGAGATTTAAGGCATTTTAGTCATTTGTAGAAAATACTGTTTTCATCCATATTTTTCTGATGTGATTGATATGGCTTCTTGTCGCATTAGGATACTAAGAATGCGTGCATAATTAGTTTGGCGAAGAGATTCGCCTAAATGCGCACTTTGAGTCGACATACTATATGTAGACTTAAGTGTGTAGTTTAAGTGTTTGTATAAATGTTTGTATTAGTATGTATTGAATTAAATGGTGTTATGAATTAGTTTGAGAGTGAATTCTCAAATAATATGCTGATGTACATGACTTTCTATATGTTGGCAATATGCATGATTTCGTTATATGTATGAAATGCATGTGTTGTAAGATTTACTTAAGTTATATGTTATAACATGTGTTAACATGCTCATATTATTGTATTTCATTTCTATTACTCTTACATGATTGCTGATGTGGATTCATAATTGTTTGGGACTATATCTAGTCCAGGCAGTCGGAAACCGAGCAAGTTCGTGGTTAGCTTATCTTTTCCACGAACGACGCGTCGATGAACGCCAGCCGTATTTTGGAGTTGGCGGCAGTGGTTAGGCCACATGAGGTGTTTTACGCACTTCATGTCGTTCGACTTGAGATGCGCTCGTGCTAGTCGAGCCCGTCAAGTAACCCGACTGGCCGTTGTATGTTCACCTTGTATGAGTCATAACTGCTTGAAACTAGGGTACTGAACTTACCACTATAAACCCTGTCAACCATGGTACCTTGATCCACAAAGACTCATGAGCCAGGCATGGTGGTATGGGACACCGTGGTCGAGCTGTCGGCCTACGCTGGGGCCACAAACCTCCCCGTAGTGACCACTGAGCACCTATGACTCGTGAGCAGATTATTGTGGTATGGGACACTATATTCTTGTTGTTTTCCTACACTGATCAGGCGACGAGTCCTTTGTAGTGACCACGAGCGTATTCTGAGTCTACGGGAGGCGACGACCCTTCCATAGCAGTGAGAGTACAGTAGGCTTGTATTGATAAGGTGATAGGGGAGCGGTGCAACGAGTGCGAGCAACAGCCCTGACAGCCCTTGCAGCGACCTACAAAATATACATTGTATGAGATTACTAGGAGTGACGACCCTAGACAGGATCTGTGTTGGGATTGATATAAGGAAAGTACCTTAGTTTTCCAATATTGTTGTATGAAAAGGACTAATAATAACTCGGTAATCATATCAACATCACATTGCATGTGCATGGAAGATGTGGAGCACTGAGCGGTACGCAAGCATGCCGCGGATGAAGATGGTACCGTATGAGGGAGAATATTGGTGAGGGCATCCATCATGCCATGTCATATTGTATTAACAACAGTATTAGGATTGTTTGATTTACTGCTTTACTATTATCGCATGATTGAATTGTGAACATACTAATCTTTCTCTATTATTCTACTGAGTTAGCTACTCACTCTCACGTTACGGGATGGTGTTTGCAACACCTACCAGACCCTATCTTAGATGCAGGTGAGGCGGCGATTCAGGAGGCAGAGCCGGACTACGATGAAGACCAGGACGAGTTCTCATATATGCAGTACCACGACGGCTTTGCTTAGGTGGCCTGGATAGGCGGGACTTCTCAGTGGGACTTTCTTTTGGATATTTGATTTCTGTTTATGTACATGTATATGAGACTCAGAGATGTATTCATACTTTGGAGACAGTCGAGATCTACTTTATTTTTCATACAGTGATATATATATTCTTTAGTCTTCCGCTTACTTTTATCACTGAATCTGGAGTATAAATTGCAGTTTTGGTATACTTTTACTCATGTGAATGCTTTAACTCAGACAACATTGAATCATAATAATTTTTGTTGCATAAGTGACGGTCTGGAACTCGGGAGTTGAGTTTATACACGACCCCCGATTTTCAGGGTGTTACAAGTTGGTATCAGAGCATGAATAAGAGTATACTGGGCCTGGGTTATGTTCTCGCGACGTACGCTGTCACTTCCTTTGACTTAGGTGGGTGCGAGAAGGGTCTAGAAACATTTATAGGACCGCAGATTCTCCATTAGGCGAAGTTTATTCGGATCGATCGCACGATCGAGTCTGTAACACATCTTGGGTCGCGTAAAGCAACCCGAATAGCTTCTAAGCTGTAGGAAGTCGGGTTGAGACGTCCTATGAACGATTTTAAACCCGTAAAAGTAAATTCTTGGGCCGTGGGATGACCACGACTCCTGTAATCAATCGTCAGGGCTTAAAAATCCCATTTCACCAGAAATCTTCAAAATTCTTCCTCTCACCACTCCAATATTTATTTCTTTCTTATCCAATTTATGTTAGGCATCAAACCTAATCTGAAAATAACACAAAATAATACTTTCACTAAATTTTATAGTGAATAGTAAAATTTCATGAAAAATGGCTATAAGGCCATTCTAAATTCATTTTCTTTAGCAACTAAGGATCTAGATGGATGTACTAGCTCCTTCTATCCCAAATTCATATGCTGCATCATAGGGTTTTGTATTCGGGATTATGGAGTGGTCCCGGAAAGCCCCGAACACATGTTTGGGCTCACATAAGCCAAAATACCATGAACCAGGGGTCAGACCATATAGATCTGGGGTCCTTGGACCATGGGGGACCGAACTCACTTGGCCCCACCAACCGGATGCACCACCGGTTGGCGATGCCATCGCCGATCCGGCAATGCATCGCCGTACAGGTGGGCCCCTTTGATGTGGTTTTTGGGCGCACGCCCTTAAATGACACGTGTACCCTACCTATATTGCTCTCGTCCAACAAAAACCCCCAAATCATACCTCTCCTTCACAAACAGCCCTCCCCATAGCTCCATTTTCATTTTTCAGCAACCATCCCCAAAGTTTGTGGTTCCAAATCGCTTCTAGATCCCTCCTTGGCCAAAACCGACCATCATCTATCGATCCTTGGGAGTTGGCAGCCCTTCCTCTTGAAGATTTCATCATTTGGAGCTCCAAAAACTCCCAAATCGAGCTGAAATCGTGAGGTGCTCCATTCCACTTTTTTGTTTTCATTTCTCCCTGAAAATACACTCTTGGGAAGCTTGAAGCATCCCTCTACGATTCCTAGATTTCCTTTTCCCAGATTGGATAGCCACTTCTCCGCATTTTCACCATTTTTCATGGCTTTCGTGGAAGCCATTTTAGGCCTTTTATCACTCTCATCCATCATATCTTTGATGGGTAAGAGGAAAACCGCAACAGACGAGGCTGGGCCAAGCCGCCCTGCTCAATCGAGAAGACCGCGGGGTAGTGCCGCAAGTTCAAGCGCCGCCGCAGGTCCAGCTGCAGTCCTAGAGTGCCATACAAAGCGGGATTTGGATCCCCAAGCTCACCTTGGGCGAGCAATTCTATCAGAGATGCCTCATGGCCAATACACTAATCGCAAAGTGTTATTTGAGGCGGACGTAGATGGACGACTATTCGGCGAATATCTGTTGTTCGAACGCATTGAAGCTGTGCATTGGGGTCCGATCGTTGAAGCTCACGCTCGTGCTAATGTGAGCACCGTTCGTGCCTTCTATGCTAGTATCCAGAATCCTACCTTAGAGCATTTACAGTTCAATATCCCTTTTGGTAGAGATCGAATGGCTACGATTGATGTGCGACTGATTGCACGACTTCTGAACGTGCCTCTTGGTGATGTTCATTCTAGTGAGAAGAACCTGAGGAGTAGACGTGAACGAGATCGCCGCACCAGATTCCTGTGCGGTAAGTTGGTTCTATGGCAGCCTAATAATAGCCTTAAGGCGACGTATATGTCTGATGATTTGCGCCTGCTGCACCATATCTGCACGTTCAATGTTTATCCCAGGTCGACGAATCGCATTAAATGTACACGCCTTATGGTTGATTTCCTGTATCTGGTGGCCCAGGGAGAGAATGTATGCATGACTACTTTCATCTTACGACAAATAATCGTCATAGCCAGGTCAAGAAGAACATCCGAATCGCTTCCTTTTGGCCGACTGATTTGCAAGATTGCGCTTGAGTTTGCTTACAGACTTGGGCCGAAATTGTCAGTATCGATTCATACCATTGATGAGTCGACTATGGTCAAGATGAAGATTGGGTTGCAGTACCGTGAAAATCAGCTCGAGCAGGACAGCGAAGATGACTTTGATGATGAGGAAGATCAAATCGAAGAAGAACCTGGAGCAGAGGTTCAGGAAGAAGCTCAGGAAGAGGCAGAAGAGGAGGCTTAGGATACTGATGAGAGCCCTCCTCCTTCTGCGCAGGCTACTATCGACGATCGCATTGCTCGGATGGAGGAGAGTCAGACCGCTTTGCAAATGGAAGTCCAAGAACTTCGAAGAGAAGTTGCGGATGCCAAGGCTATTACAAAGAAGAAATTAGGCAAGGTGACTCGCACCTTGAAGGTAATCCTGTGTTGCTTACAGGATAAGGGTGTCCCTCCTCCGTCCCCAAACTCAGACTAACGATGCGACCTTTAATGTAGTTGTTAGTAGTTAGCCATTTCCTGCTTTATGTGTGTAAGCCGTTAGGGCTAGTGCTTGTTTATGTTGCTGTTGCAATTTTAACTATCTCAGTTCCCATGTATTTCTCGTCATGATGCTTGTAAGGATATATCCCTTGTATTGTGACAATTTTGAGTAAATGAAATGCATGGAATGCCTTTGACTCCTTGTGTGAATGATTGCGGTGTATTTGTGCAATTGAGACTGATAAGGTTGCGCCCTATTTTGAATATAGGGAATGCCGCCTAAGGCTATGCGGAGCACGGCTCGGCTTGCACTGACTGAGTATATGGATCAGACTCCTTCACAGTCTGACACTCATGTGGACCCTGCTTTGGCCCGATTCCTGAGGCAGTTCGATCGTCTCAGCCTGCCGCTGGTCCTACAGTTGGACCACCGCCATTTACGCCATCAGTCCGAGAGCCTCATCGCGCATCTACTTCCACACAGCATCCGCCACAGCCTGCTCCACCTCCTGACAGATTCGAGCAGATGATGGCTGCAGTAGCAGCAGCTTCTGACTACCATCGTGGGGACATTAGCCCAGGGTGGGGGTGCGGCTCCATCTACACCACCTGCACCGCCTACGCATCCAGCTGAGGATGCTTATACATACGCCCAGGATGAGGGCATGGATCATCCTGCGCCGCCTGCTTACCCTACGGGGAATCCCGCCGATACACGGAGCCTATTAGAGCGATTTCAGCGCTTACGGCCTCCCACTTTCACGGGTTCTCACAGACCCGAGGAGGCTGAGTACTGACTCGACCGTGTGTCGAAGATTTTACGGATGCTTCATTGCTCAGAGGCCGAGCAGGTAGAGCTGGTTACATTCCTGTTTGAGAGAGAGGCCAGCCTGTGGTGGGATAGCGTACTGTGGACCGTCGCTGTCGACTATGTATGGACGTGGGCAGCGTTTGAGTTCCGCTTCCATGAGAAGTATTATCCCCAGACTTACAGGCATGACAGGGAGAATGAGTTTCTTCGCCTCAGACAGGCAGCCATGACAGTTACAGAGTATGAGCATCGGTTCACGGAGTTGGGCAGATACGTCCCGACGATTTTGGCTGATGAGAAGATGCGCATACGGCGCTTTTTGGAGGGTTTGCGACGGGATATTCGGTCGAAGATGTGCTGTGTTAGCATTCCCTCTTATGCGGAGTTGATTCACATGTCCATGCGGGCAGAGCAGGACGTGGATAGACTTGCGCGATCTCGTGGCCCTGTTGCTTCTAGGCCACGACCAGACATGCCAGACAGGCCCTTTGCGGGCAAGAGGCCTCGCGTCGACCCTCCTACTCGGGCCATAGCGCCAGCACCATCGTTTCGGCGCCCCGAGTTATCGTGCACATACTGTGGGAGGTCAGGCCACTTGGCGCAGAGCTGCTTCTCTCGAATGCGGGACAGCGGGTTCTCGCCGCCGCAGAAGATTGACCGTGCTCGTTCACAGGCGATATCAGCGCCGCCTCTACGGTTATCTCTTGCGCACCCTTCTTTAAGACCTCCAGTATCACAGATCAGACAGCCTCCACGGCCCTTGACACAGCGGCCGAACCGGCCACAGCAGGCTCGGGTTCATGCATTGACAGCTGAGGCAGCTGCAACGCCGACTTTCCAGCATTCAGCCTTCGAGGTCACGGCCCATATTGGAGGTACTCCCGTTCTTGTGATGGTGGACACTGGTTCCACGATTTCTTTGATATCACGTGCCGTAGTCAGGTGTCTTGGGTTACAGACTATCACTATGGATAGCTACGAGTCTTTGCAGCTCATGGGGATTATTCGGATGTCACCCAGATGTGTGAGGGTTGTTTAGTTAATCTGGGAGGCAGGACGATGATTCTTGATCTTGTCGTCGATCCCTCGCTCGTTTATCACGACATCATTCTTGGCATGGACTGGTTGACTGCTGGGAGGGCCGAGATTGATTGCGAGGCTCGTATGGTGATGGTGTACGAGCCTGAGGGCACGCCTTTCACATTTTCAGTGCGGGTAAATTTCCCTTTCCGCATACTTAGTTACGCCACTTTATTGCGCGACGCGGGTGCCCAGGTACTCGAGCATGTGCCAGTCGTTTCCGAGTACGGGGATCTGTTCAGGAAGATCCCTGGTTTGCCGCCCCGACGTGAGATCGATTTCACTATCGATCTGGTTCCTGGTTCTACACCCGTCTCACTGCCGACGTATCGCATGGCACCATGTGAGATGGAGGAGTCGAGGACGCAGATTGATGGTCTGCTAGAGCTTGGCCTTATACGGCCTAGTGTGTCTCCTTGGGGAGCACCGGTCCTATTCGTGAGGAAGAAGGACGGTTCGATGCGATTGTGTATTGATTATCGCAGGCTGAACCAGCTCATGGTGAAGAACAAGTACCCTTTACCCAGGATCGATGACTTGTTTGATCAGTTGAGAGGAGCGCAGTACTTCTCGAAGATTGATCTTCAGTCGGGATATCATCAGTTGCGCGTCAGGGATGAGGACGTGCAAAAGACAGCATTCAGGACCAGTTTTGGCCACTACGAGTTCCTCGTGATGTCGTTCGGTCTTACGAACGCACCGGCCGTATTCATGGATCTGATGAACCGGGTATTTCGGCCTTTCCTCTATCGATTCGTCGTTGTATTCATTGACGACATTTTGGTGTACTCTAGGAGTCAAGAGGAGCATGAGGAGCACTTACGTTTGGTCTTGGATACGCTCAAACAGCATCAGTTGTTCGCACAGTACAAGAAGTGCGACTTCTGGAAGCAGGAGGTGAAGTTTCTGGGACACGTGGTGTCCAAGGATGGCATGGCAGTTGACCTGTCTAAGGTATTTGCGGTGCAGGACTGGGAGCAGCCTGGTTCTGTCACTGAGGTGAGGAGTTTCTTGGGTCTCGCTAGCTACTATCGGCGCTTCATTCAGGACTTCTCGAAGATCGTGAAACCCTTATCTCAGTTGACACGGAAGGACGTGAAGTTCGCCTGGAATGACAAGGTAGAGTCAGCTTTTCAGGAGCTGAAGGAAAAACTTACGTCTGCCCCTGTGCTAGTATTGCCAGAGCAAGGGGTTAGATACACTATATATACTGACGCGTCTAGCGTTGGGTTGGGTTGTGTCCTTATGCAGAGGGACAGGGTAATTTCGTATGCCTTGAGACAATTAAGGAAGCACGAGGAGAATTACCCTACACACGACCTAGAGTTGGCAGCCGTTATATTCGCACTGAGACTCTGGAGACATTACCTCTACGGAGAGGAGTTCGAGCTCTTTTGCGACCACAAGAGCCTCAAGTACATATTCACGCAGCGAGACTTGAATATGAGGCAGCGGCGATGGATGGAGACGTTGAAGGACTTCAAGTTTGAAGTCTCTTACCATCCTGGGAAGGCGAACCTTGTGGCTGATGCGTTGAGCCGCAAGACGGTGATAGAGTTCGCGGCTCCGCTAATGGTTGCCGAGTGGGATATGGTTGAGTTTTTGCGAGACTTTGAGCAGAAACTCACCGTAGAGGAGCAGTTTGAGTTCATCGCACATGTACAGGTGCGATCCCAGATCGATGACCGAGTCATCGAGGCGCAGAGGGACGATGCGCATCTTACTGAGCTTCGAGAGCAGGCCAGTGATGATGCTGACACCGACTGGCGAGTTGGTATGGATGGGGGCTTACGTTACCGTGGCCTCCTATGCGTCCCAGATGTCCCTGACTTGAGACGAGAGATTCTCGAGGCTGCGCATTGTACTAGACTCACGATGCATCCAGGCAGCACAAAGATGTATCGTGACGTGAAGAGGACGTATTGGTGGGAAGGTATGAAGACCCATGTAGCTGAGTTCGTATCCCGTTGTCTCACTTGTCAGCAGGTGAAGGCAGAGCATCGCCGACCACCTGGACTTTTGCAGCCCATGCCGATCGCAGAGTAGAAGTGGGATTTCATTTCCATGGACTTCATTTCTGGGTTACCGAAGACGAGGAAGGGACATGATTCCATTTGGGTGATCGTCGACCGTCTGACGAAGTCAACGCACTTCCTACCGATCAGAGTTACGAACTCTGCAGACGAGCTGGCTAGATTGTACATCAGAGAGATTGTGCGTCTGCATGGAGTTCCGCTGGAGATCGTGTCGGACAGAGACACGTGATTCACTTCTATTTTCTGGACTCGTATTCAGGAGGCTATGGGTGTGAAGTTGAAGTTCAGTACTGCCTTCCACCCACAGACAGACGGACAGATAGAGCGGGTGAACCAGATCTTGGAGGACATGTTACAAGCTTGCGCATTGGACTTCAAGGACAGTTGGGATGATTGTCTTGCTTATGAGGAGTTTGCATACAACAACAGCTTTCAGGCGAGTATCGGTATGGCACCTTATGAGGCGCTGTATGGGCGACCTTGTCGCGCACCGCATTGCTGGCTAGAGGTCGGTGAGCGTAGCTTGATTGGCCCAGAGTTAGTGCAGGCGACATCAGAGAAGATTGATATTATTCGACGTCGGCTCCTTACAGCGCAGAGCAGACAGAAGAGCTACGCCGATACAAGACGGAGCCCACTAGAGTTCACTGTTGGGGATCATGTGTTTCTGCGAGTTTCCCCTATGAAGGGAGTCCTTCGGTTCGGGAAGAAGGGAAAGTTGGCACCGCGATTCATTGGTCCATTCCAGATCCTCGATCGTGTGGGAGCGGTGGCTTACCGCTTGGCTTTACCCATGCCTCTCGCGAGCGTTCACAACGTATTTCATGTTTCTATGCTGAAGAAGTACGTTGCTGATCCTTCCCATATCATCAGATGGGAGCAGGTGCAGTTAGGAGAGGATGTTATATATATCCTGGGACCGACACGTATCCTAGACAGGAAGGATCAGGTACTGCGTAGCAAGGTGATTCCCCTTGTGAAGGTATTATGGACGCAACACTCTGAAGAGGAGGCTACCTAGGAGATAGAAGCCGAGATCAGAAAGAACTACCCACAGCTTCTCGAGGAGTACAAAAAGGTACAAATTTCGAGGACGAAATTATTTGTTAAGGGGGGTAGATTGTAACGCCCGTGAAAAATCCATACTTGGGCCCGAGCACCAACTCGACCCGAAATCGCGTAGAATTAATTTCTATGGAAATTAAGCGTAAGTTAGCTAGCGCAACGATAGAATAGCTGGGAAATAGTCCCTGATCACTTTAAATACGTTCTACAAGACCTAAATCGAGTAGAACAAACGACTCTATAATACTCTATAACCTCGGATCAAACTCTAAGCAGGTTTGGTCTTTGGACCGCTTTGAACTTTTGTATTGGATCTAGACCGCACGACGAAAGTCCGATACTTCCTATCTTAGACAATTAGAACCGCCTTGTTGGACTTGACGCTCATTTCGAAAATTAAGTCAAACCGACAATCACAGGCTATTTCATTGAGCCCGGACTGAAGAGAGTGCGAATAGGGACAGAATTGAAATTTTAAATTCAAATCTGGCACACGACTTGTCGCGTCAGTATTAAGCGTTCTGACCGTCAGAATTTATTCAGATTACACCCTCGGATCAGGAAAAATTTCTATTTTATATCATGAGACTTTCAGCCCTGATCTACGTGCGGTGACCGCTGAACTGAAACTGGTCCGCCACGTGCGATCTGCGAACCTTGCCAGACTGAAAACTTAATACGTGCTATATCTTGTACGTATGAGCTTAAGTCCGATCGCAATCGACCAGGGGACTACCAGAAAGCATCTTTTGGATCGAAACAACCCCGAATTGGATAGGCACTAAGTAAACTTCGTTCCGGAGCCTGTTTCCGATACTTTTAAGCTTATAAAAGAGGTTGAAACCCTCATTCCTCTCTCCCATAAGAAAATTGCAAAACCCTAGCTTTGGGAGAGAGAAAAGGAGAGAGTTTGAGAGAAAGAGTAGAAGGGATTTTTCCCGCTTCCGAGCCACCGGTTGCTACTGCTTCAGCAACTCTTCCCAATCATCTGGCTGGTGATTTTTTCGCTCTTTCAGGTATAAAATAACCCTAGAACTTGCTGATTTAGGGTTTACTTAGATTCATAGCGTGTTAGCTAACGTAACTTGTAAAATAGGTTCTCCTACTGCCGTAGACGAAGCGTACACGCTCCGTTCAAAATCACGTATCCGTAAGACATAAGGTGAGGATTTTAGACGCTTTGATTGACGGTTTACAATGCTTTCAATGTCGTTTAATAGTAGATTATCGACGGCATCGCCGTTTGACATGTACAACATGCTCTCCGTTTCCTGTTTCGTAAATTAACGAAGAATATGAGATTTAGGGCATTTTAGTCATTTGTAGGAAGTATGGTTTATACTCATATTTTGCTGACGTGATTGACATGGTTTGTTGTCGCATTAGGAAGTTAGGAATGCGTGCATAATTAGTTTGGCGAAGAGATTCGCCTAATTGCGCACTTTGGGTCGACATACTATATGTAGACTTAAGTGTGTAGTGTATGTGTTTGTATAAATGTTTGTATTAGTATATATTGAATTAAATGATGTTATGAGATAGTTTGAGATTGATTTCTCAATTAATATGCTGACCTAAATGATTTCCTACATGTTGACTATATGTACGATTTCATTACATGCATGAAATATATGTGTTTGAAGATTTGCTTAAGTTGAATGTTATAACATGTGTTAACATGCTCACATGATTGTATTTCAATTTCAATACTCTTACATAAATTGCTGATGAGATTCCATAAGTGTTTGGGACTAGACTTAGTCCAGGCAGTCGGTAACCGAGCGAATTCGTGGCTGACTGGTCATAGCCACGAACGACGCATCGATGAACGCGATTCGTGTTTGGAGTTGGCGGTAGTGGTTAGGCCACGCGAAGTGTTTTACGCACTTCATGTCGTTTGACTTGAGATGTGATCGCGCTAGTCGAGCCCGTGAAGCAACCCGACTGGCCGATGTATGGTCACCTTATATGAGTCATAACTGCTTGAACTTAGGGTACTGAACTTACCATTGTAAACCCTGTTAACCATGGTATCTTGATCCACGAAGACTCATGAGCCGGGCATGGTGGTATGAGACACCGTGGTCGAGCTGTCGGCCTACGCTGGGGCCACAAACCTCCCCGTAGAGACCAGTGAGCACCTACACTCGTGAGCAGATTATGGTGGTATGGGACACTATATTCTAGCTGTCGGCCTACACTGATCAGGCGACGAGTCCTTTGTAGTGACCGCGAGCGTATTCTGAGTCCACGGGAGGCGACGACCCTTCCGTTGCAGTAGAGTACGGTAGGCCTGTATTGATAAGGTGATGGGGGAGCGGTGCAACGAGTGCGAGCAACAGCCCTGACAGCCCTTGCAGTGACCTACGAAATATACATCGTATAAGATTACTAGGAGTGACGACCCTAGACAGGATCTGTGTTGGGATTGATACAAGGGAAGTACCTTAGTTTCCCAATCCTGCTGTTTGAATGGACTAATAACAACTTGGAAATCATATCACCATGCCATTGCATGTGCCTGGAAGATGTGGAGCACTTGAGGGTCGATTGCATGCCGCGGTCATAAGATGTTGCCGTATGAGGGAGATCGTCGGTGAGGGCATACATCACGTCATGTCATCTTGCATTAACAACAGTATTAGGATTGTCTGATTTACTGCTTTACTATTATCGCATGATTGAATTGTGAACATGCTAATCTTTGCTCTATGATTCCACTGAGTTGATCACTCACTCCCACGTTACGGGATGGTGTTTGCAATACCCACCAGACCCTGTTGTAGATGCAGGTGAGGCTGAGACCCAGGAGGCAGAGCTAGAATTCGACGAGGACCAGGACGAGTTCTCGTACATGCAGTATCACGATGGATTTGCGTAGGCGACCTGGATCGATGGGACTTCAGTGGCACCATTTTGGACATTTACTTTTGTTCATGTATATGTATATGAGACTCAGTGATGTATTCATACTTTGGAGACAGATGAGATTTACTTTATTTTTCCATACAGTGATATATATATTGTTTAGTCTTCCGCTTGCTTTTATCACTGGATCTGAAGTATGAATTACAGTTTTGGTATACTTTTACTCATGTGAATGCTTGAAATCAGACAACATTGAATCATAATCATTTTTGTTGCATAAGTGACGGTCTGAAACTCGGGAGTTGAGTTTATACACGACCCCCAATTTTCAGGGTGTTACACTAAAGCCAAGCTAAGCCAATGTCCCTTTCTTTCTTAGCCGTTTCGGCCTCCAAACCTGACTTGACTTCTCACCTTTGTCGGAACCCTACATAATTCTATCTATTCCCCGCGCGAAGACATCTCCTACTCAAAGATAGCAGAACGAGCAAGAAAGTTGACCCCAACGACAAACGAACCTACGGTACGGGCATTTTTGAGGAGTAGCCCGCTTCTTATTGAAAATTGTCCGGTCCGGTTCTTTCTTGAATGTGGAATCATTTTTAGATGAGGTACACAATCGAGGGTGTACTATATGAAAGTGGAGTAACGGGTAGCGTAGATAAGTTGTTCATGTTGTAAATTTGATTCCTTTGTAGTTCCGATATTATATCGCTATTGAACGAGAAAGATACTGATTTTTTTTGCGATCGCAACAAAATGGGATTCTTATTTATTTAATGCAATAAGTCCTCCATGCTATCCTTCGGAAGCCAGTTTCGTATAATGTACTGAGTGATGGTTGAATTTCTTCGACTTGTTTGCATCTTCTTTTCTTTAACGCAAGCAAGTGACGCTACACTCCATTAATGAATGCTACCACACTTTTGATGTTCCTATGACAGAGAACCACACCGATAGACACTGACTTGTTTACCACTTCATTATATCTCGATAGATCGACGAAGTGAGTTTCGCGGTCTATATGAAGTTCTATCTTTTCACCTGTGACACTCTCCTTCCTCGGTTTGATACCAATTATTCTTAAGGCGGTTAGAGTGCAGGAAAGCTAGTCTTGCGAACATCATCACTTACGAGTGTTGAGTTATTAGATTGATCGTTCAAACTTCTTAGATGACCAAGGCAATCTTTACCAATAGGAACGGTAATATATGTATCATGATAGGAAAAATCATTCTATATGGTTGGATTTAAAGAAGCCGTGCTTTTCACTCTTGGTGAGTGAGTCACTCGTGAGTGAAGTTGTTATAAAATCATTCATTCTTTCTATCTTTTACGTATCTATAACAGCGAGTGAACTAGGTTTGTGATTCTATAATCTTTCAATCTTTCTATCTTATATCGGCGGATCTTCCAATTTATAAAAATTAAAATAGAACCATTTTCTTTCCACAATCATAGTAGTCATTTTGTCTTCATATCATATAGTTGACGACTCAATCAATTTGATAGTTAACACTATCATTCCCACTAAGATTGCAATGGGAATTGTACTTGATCGAGGAAGACTGCTACTCGAGGAAGCTCCCTGAGAAGGATTCCTAATTCTCAGGGGGTCAAATTGTTGAGTGATAGCTTGAATTTCTTCGTTTACATTTGTTGTTGGTAATGACGTCAGATTAGAACTCAAATCGATTCTAGAAACATGAGTCAAATCTATTCCATAGAAGAAGTGCTACAAGAATGCTTCTTGCGCTTTTGCAAAAATTGGACACTTGGGGAGTCCCATACCACGGAAAGGGCACACATCAATAGGAACTACATTCGATAATGTAGGAGCCTGATTCATCAGCCATCCAGTTGTCGGATGAGCACAATGCAGCCCTACCGGATCAAGCGTCCAAAACAAAACAATATTTATACATATTAGTCTGCTAAACACCGCCAAAAAATGAAAATCCCATAAAGACGAGTACCTCAACGCTTCTGCAAGTGAAAAACTCTTTATGATGGGAGAAGGTTCTAAATTGAGAACATCCATAAGCCCTTTCGTTTTGCATTCCGGAGACTTCCGAAGAAAATTTCTCTTTAAGAAAGGTGCCTTAGTATCTTCAGTTGATTGGAACATAGCATCACGAGCAAAACCAGCAGCAGTTAGAGTACCATGTAATAATGATGACGGTCTGAATTTTGGTAGTACTGGTGGCATTTACAAGTGGACTGGCGATCTCGAAGATCGTAAGTGACTTAAACTTTCAATTGGCTTCCATTTTTTTTTATTTATCGCACTTGCCAATAATGAGATTCTTGCTTAAAAGAACGTCACCACTACTACGTGAGCGAGCAACAGCCAATTGTTCGTTTAAGGAACGATTAAGAACTTGTTTTTGACCTGTTAAGATATGGAAAAGGGAAGACAAGTTGTTCATGATGGTTGATTTTATAAAATTCACTCTTATCTTTCTAGGCGAGTGAAGCCAGCTCCATTAAAAAAAAAAAGAATCCTCGCACAGAAAGACTTTTAGCCTTTAATTTAAGGCTATTGGTACTTTCGAAAGCTATTAGTACTTTCGAAGGTTATTGGAGTATATTGCAGGGCGGTTAACCCATAAAAACAAATTCTTTGTGGGAATAATCAAACTCAACTAAGGAACAGTTACTGAAAATGAAACCCCTATCTATACTAACTATATTAGGGCTTCATCAAACTAACTAACTATATATGCAATTAGTGACGTAAGATGATTGATATGCATGCTTGTTGTGACTTTTGAGTTCGCTAAGAGATTCTTTGTGCGAGGGGGTACTGTAGACTTCTCTCAAGTATCAGTCCGTGCCCTTAGGATGTCCAGATGGACTCTCGGGCTGGCTCTCCTTTGGGAGAAGTACCATAGAGAGTCTAATAGCGTACTTGCCCGATTAGGTGGAGCTGGTTACCGGACTTGTCAGTTCGCTACCACATCATCGTTCTCGATGATGGGAGCGATTATTTGTGGTCTTGGACAAACCTGGCCGCGGTTCTCCACTCCCATTAGAGTTTTGGAATGGTCGGGGTGCACCCCTCAATTCGTCATGTCGAAGGGTCTGCTAGTGGATTTCATCCGACGTGAGTGAAAACCTGAGTGGAGGTGACCTCCTGAGGGACTCACCTTTGATGGGGAGGTTGAAATGTTAGAGCATACCGTCAATTCGTAATTGGTTGAAGTTATGGCTTGAGCAGCTTCAATGGTACCACACGATTGCTTTAAAACCAGACGTGCAGTTCCAAGAACTCTTCGAGGGGCCTGTTGTTGAGACCTCCTGGAAACGCCGTAATCAAAACCAATTTATATAAGTACGGCCTACTATGGAAGTGTTTCGACATAGTGACCTCAAGAGGGCTGTTCTATTGTCCACCAATACTAGATGATAGTCCAGTAGCCTTTCAAGGCTCGATCGTCGGGAGGTATTACTGGTCGCGATTTTATGCTGGCCCCGGTTGAGCTGACAACTCAGCCGCGAAAAATCGCCAAACCATGACGTATGTTAGCGCACCTGAAAAGACAATTGTCGTATATTCATGATCGAACTTCCGCGAGTTCGGTCATCCTGCATTCCTGCACTTCACCGACCTTCTCCAGCAACAAGCGTATGAAAAATCAAGGAAGGAGAGTGTCACATGCCAACGTTAGACTTGCGAGTACGCCAAAGTGGATCTGTCATTGACTAAATGGCTTAGTCAAGTACGTACCGGAGAGGTAGCTGAGTTCGTTAAGAGAATTTGCGTCAAGAAAGAAAGGTATACTAAGACGGCGGGACCTTAGATTCTTTCTTTTCATTTCACACGGGAACAGGGGAGTTGGCTAAATCCTAGCACCATGAAAAAACGTAGCTTAAAATGTCAGGGGAAAACCGCCCATTTGAACGAGGTCCTCCCCTCTATTGTGCGGGATGACTTAGAACATTCGCATGTCTCATATCTTGTCAGAGACTTGCGAATGAATAGCCACGTATCAATCTTTTCTGAAGGACTTCTGTGACCCACCCATACCATAAGGTAAGGGTCAGTCATCCATTCGTACTATGATCAGTTATGGAAGGAAACAAGAGAGTTGGCTGATAAAAGAATCCTAAGTCCCATGATTCAAAATCTATTCTTTATTCCAGATAATGTTTCATTTATTATGAATTTCTTCCAATCTGTATTTCTCATTTGTTTCTATTATGGTCGAGAATGGCTTTCCCTTTTGGGGAAAGATTGGTTTCTCTCTTCTATGCGCTGCCCCCCCCATCGTATCCGGGCAGTGCCCCCCTATTCACATCCGATGGGGGAGGACCAAAGTAGTGATGATGAATCTGGTATTTCTTCCTCTTCGAGCTAGAGCCCATCTGAGGAGGATGAGGGTGAAGGTGAGGGCGATTCCTCCGAGCCAGAGCCGATTCTCGATCAGGAAGCCCATCCCACCGAGGGAGCTCCCGAGCACGTTCTAGATCCAGATCGGGAAGCGATGGAGCGTGCGCTCTCGGCCTATCTGAGCCAACATCACGAGGACCCGGGCTATGGGCCCTGGGTCATGGAACAGTTGAGAACCAACACAGCTCCACTCCAAAACCAGGCTATATGGGCCTTCTACGAATTGGCTCTCACTAAAAATGATCTTTCTGCTTCTATCAGAAGCCTCTTATCCGAAGCGGGACAGGGGGATCATCGATCTACCGAGGAAGTCATCATCTCCATAATAGAAGAGATTATGGAATGGAAAAGACCGGACAACTTGGATCCCCATGCGAGCCTTAAGGAGGAGATCGAAGAAGCCCGGACCCTCTTATCTGATCTGAGGGAAAAAGGGCTAAGGTCCAAGATGTATAAAGAAGTACATCGAAGACTCTTATAAACTTTCAGATGCTTCTTTCGAGAAAGGCGTCAGGTTGGTCGGTCGGGGGGATATGGGAGTGGGGGGAAGGCGTAGGCTCACACAAGTAAGTTCAGGACTGCCTAGGGCCTTTCTGAAGTGTGGCATGGCCAGGGGGGAAAGGGAGGGGGGAGCCGTCAGCCCTTATCATCTCATTCTAAACTGGCATGGCGCTGCTGGATGCTGAATCTCAATAGAACAGGAAGAGGAGGAAGAAAAACAGAAAGACCACCAAAAGTAACGACCACCAAGATACACATAGTGATTCGATCTTTTGATCACCCATTTTTAAACCATTTTTGGGTGCTTCCGCGTTACACACGGAAGATTGGATTGCCTGAATCACGAGTCTTATATACTTTGTTACAATCACCTCATATTGATAAAAAGTCCAGAGAACAATTTGAAATGGAAATTCAGAAAAAAATTCTTGTCATAATAATAGAAATGCATGAATTGCGCAAGAAGTTCTTTTGGTTAAAACGCCGTGCGACTCAGAGGACATAAGACTTCTTGGTCAGGCCAAAAAGATTGCCGACTAGATGCTCCTACCCCACCATGCCTGGCCCTTTACCTTAATAAGGGGGGGGACGCATCACGTTTTGAAGCTGCGAGGACAGGTTGGTTCGAGGACCCGTTGGTCAAAGGAAAGGGGAGGTCCACATTCCGGGACGGAGCCGTATGACGCGAGAGTGTCACGTACGGTTCCTTTGAGAAGGGTGTGATACCACCACCTATCAGGCCCAACGAGCAGTCCACGGAGCTGCATCCCTACTCACCTGGTCCATGCACATCGCTCTCTCCAGGAGGTTGGCCGCCTATCCTAGATCTTCCCATTTCTAAGAAGATCCCGGGCTCGATCCTGTTTAGTATCAAGGTGATTCTGTTTCTGTTCCTATATATATGGGTCCGCGCAGCATTTCCACGATATCGTTATGATCAATCAATGGGACCTGGCCGAAAAGTGTTCTTGCCTCTATCATTAGCTCGGGTAGTCGCCGTTTCTGGTGTTTCAGTCACCTTTCAATGGCTCCCTTAATGTATGTGCCAGGAAGTTTTTGAAGAAGCGGGCTACTCCCCGAAAATGCCCCGCCCGTAGGTTCTTGTGTCGTCGGGGCAAACTTGATTCTTTGCTCGTTCCTAGGTTATCAGTAACATGGCCAGTAAGTCAGCGGGCAGGAGGGCTTTACAATTATGCGGGCAACACCCTCTCCTCTGGTGAACCAGCGATCGCCGTCTCTAACTGAATGCTCAACCTCCGGTTCCGGAGCTGGACAAAATTGGAGTTCCACACGAATACCTCGTCTCGAGGAGAGAGAAAATAAAAATGAAACTCCATTTCCTGGCCAACGTCGGCCATAGGTACCAGCGAAGAGACAACTACCTTGAGAGCCTTTATAAGGCTCTTCAGATTAATGACGAAAAGGATCTATCCTTTTTGAAGGAGGCCAAAATAAGAGAATGACAATCTAATTATTATAAATTATATAGGGATGAAAATTAAAAATTCGATGATCGAGCTCATAAAGAGTTACTCAAATGGGTTTTTGATTGGAAACGTACGCACCGTTGAAATTCCATAGTGTTATGTATTCTGACACCTCACCGTCAATGCGTTTAGTCTCCATCATTGACGACTCCTTTTAGATTTGTGCATCTTTCTTTCCTTTCTCCTATGCTTTCCGTTGGTAAACAACCAACCAACTCGTTTAGTTCTTCACTACTCGTACAGGAAGGAGTCTCTTTCTGTCTGGAGGGATTCATTTTTTCTCAATCAATAATGCCTCAACTGGATAAATTCACTTATTTCACACAATTCTTCTGGTCATGCCTTCTCCTCTTTACTTTTTATATTGCCATATGCAATGATGGAGATGGAGTACTTGGGATCAGCAGAATTCTCAAACTACGGAACCAACTAGTTTCACACCGGGGGAACAACATCCGGAGCAACGACCCCAACAGTTTGGAAGATATCTCGAGAAAAAGTTTTAGCACCGGTATATCCTATATGTACTCAAGTTTATTCGAAGTATCCCAATGGTGTAACGCCGTCGACTTATTGGGAAAAAGGAGGAAAATCGCTTTGATCTCTTGTTTCAGAGAAATAAGTGGCTCATGAGGAATGGAAAGAAACATTCTATATTTGATCTCGAAGTCCTCATATAGCACTTCTTCCAGTCCTGGATGGAGAATCACTTGTAGGAATGACATAATGCTAATCCATGTTCCACACGGCCAAGGAAGCATCATTTTTTAATATAATTATGACTTGGTCGTTCGGAAGAGAATCTTTCTCGATCAGAATAGTGGAATGAAAGGCACTACAAGGAGAGGGATATACTCCTTTTCAAATCGCCCCGCGAAGACGGACGTTCAGAAAGGTTCTCGAGATTCTCAATCAATCGTCTAGGCGTGCGGGAGCGAGACCAAGCCGAGCCACTAGGAGAGTCAGCCCTTCCCACGTGTCAAGTTGAATAAATGAATGCAGCCTCAACTAGAGAGATCAACCTGCGCGTTTTCGGTCTATCGGGCCGCCGGCGGCACAGAACGAACTAATCCGCGACTGGTAAGTTTTTCAAAACCGGACTGAATTGTGACTTTCCAAACCAGCTTCAAAACGTGAAGCGCCCCCCCAAGGCTATGGAGTCAGGGGCCTGGGCCCTAAAGGGGCCCTTTTTAAAGCGCAACGGATTTGAAGCACTAAAAAATGTATGAGCGCATTTTACTAATAGGCTTTTCAGCAGCCAGCAAGCAACGGCCGTTGCGCGGGTTGGCGCTTCAAGTTTTAAAGCTTGTTGAAAATGAAAGAAAGAAGGTTCATTTTCCCACGTAGTTCGTCGGTCAAACCAACGATTCTCTTCTCAAAGTAATAGAGAGAGTCTTTCTTTTTCTAGTCACACTTCTATCAATGCAATGAAAGAACCATCCCTTCCTATTTTCTTGTCCTGTCAGATAGAAAGAAAATTAGACCCCAAAGATCCCTTCTTTACCACTTTAGGGGGTGGGGGTGAAGGGGGGGTTTACATGCAACCGGGGCAAAGTGGTTTATGATTGAATCTCAG
>CM073587.1:65874351-65961851 GCA_037074715.1 Magnolia kwangsiensis | reverse complement strand
GAAGAAGAAGGATCCATTGGGAATGAATGGGAAGACTGGAGTAGTATCTTCATTAGCCGGAAGGAATTAGTCTCCACTAGCGTAATTCGAAGAACGAACAAGAAAAGGGTGACTTTTTAGGTAGGATGGATGGATGTGGTTCAATGGCTAAAGCTCTGCCAGCTTCTTGTAGACTGGCAGTCTCCGACTGGATGGGGATTGGGATGGTATAGTTTTTCTTCGCCACTAGTGGCAACGAAGTCCTTGGTAATTAGCAAGGGGGAAGGAAGATCTCCACTCATTCATTCAGTGCCTGCGGTGAGGCGCGACCTACAACAAACGAAGGGGGAAAGCTTGCTGTAGCCCTATTTTAGTAGACTAGGCTTGGTAAGCGTAAGCTATTTAAGTAGGCTCGCTTCTAATTTAAGTAGGCTCGCTGCTTCGCTCAGCAGAAGAGTACGCGCGCTAGCGCGGCTCGCTTCTTCAAGCTCCACTCGCTGCTTTTCAGCCAGTAAGCTGAAAAATGTATGAGCGCGTTTTACTAATAGGCTTTTCAGCAGCTAGCAAGCAACGGCTTTGAAGCCATTACTTGCTGGCTTCAAAGCTTATTACTAAGGTCAAATGCGCTAGCGCATGAATTGATAGTCATTTTGAAGCTGAAAAATGAGCTTCAAAAGAAGGCGGCGTTAGCAGCTGAAAATTGTGAACACTCCTGCGCGAGACTTTGCTGGCTCGCTTCGTGAAGCTCCGCTCGTTGCTTTCTTTACCTTACTACATAGGGGGCGTCTCTTGCTGGCTAGCGCACGTAGGCTTTTTTGAAGAGCAAGCAATGGCTTTGAAGCTAGCCATTGCACTTTTCAAAGGCCCCCTTTAGGGCCCAGGCCCCTGACTCTATAGCCCTAACTAAAGTGAAAGTGACTCCATAGCCCTAGGGGGGCGTTTCACGTTTTGAAGCTGCTTGCTGCTCGCTCAGTGTCAGTAGAAGGGAAGAAAACATGGTCACTCCTTTTAGGAACATGGCTCGT
Source organism: Magnolia kwangsiensis (assembly GCA_037074715.1). NCBI lineage: Eukaryota > Viridiplantae > Streptophyta > Magnoliopsida > Magnoliales > Magnoliaceae > Magnolia > Magnolia kwangsiensis. Next base: position 65,960,847 of record CM073587.1, on the reverse strand, counting down.
CTCTCGTTACGTTACGCACTTCACTCGCTGCTCACTGGCTCGTTCATTCACTTGCTCATGAACTCGTCACTTCTCCAGAAGTGACTAGTCGCCTCCTTTCCTCCGCTGAAAGATGCTTAGCCAGAAGTGACGAAGGAGGGGGGCTGGGGAAGAAGACCGATGACTACATGAGGGGAAAACTGTCGTAGAAGCTTTGCCCCTTGCTTTACAGAGATTGTTATGAACTGACTAGATTCTTCCGGAACGCTAGCTAAGCGTCTTTGATTAGTTCCCTTCAATCAAATCAATAAGAACGAATGCCGCCCTCCTTATTCAGGAACCATTGAGGGGGGCCTCGGCCGGGGAAGGGGAGAGTGGCCGAGTGGTCAAAAGCGACAGACTGTAAATCTGTTGAAGGTTTTCTATGTAGGTTCGAATCCTGCCTCTCCCACTTGTTGTAGACTTAAGAGAAGAGAAAGGAGGCATTCGTCAGCGTAGCAAGGCCAACCGAGCGAAGCTCTTTCTTTTTTGTGGTCGTGTCGTGAAGTGAAATTGTATTGTATGTTAGTTAGAGAGGTTGGCGAACTACTACGATCTATAGATTCCCCATCTATATCCAATCCCAACGAGAATAGAAGCGAGTCGCTTCCAGCTTGGCTTGTAGTCGTAGTCTTTTAGTCTCTGTAGTCGGCATTCCTACACGTACGCGCCCGCCAGAATGCCTCCATCGGTTTGGAACGAAGCCAAGCCGATACATACGATAGGCGAAGGAAGCCCCCCCCCCCCTTTCATAGCACCTGGGGAACGCGACGTTTGATCGAGGAGTGGAGAGGAGAGGTGGAAGAAAAGGCTCGGGATGGATTTAGGAGTCTTTATGTGAGCCGTATGTGGTCAGAGTCACACGTACGGTAACGAGGGGGGTTCGCGTCTATACGTGTAGTGTGGTGGTTGGGCCTACCCACCCTATTTGTTCCATGATCTATGGGTCTACTGGAGCTACCCACTTTGATCAATTAGCCAAGATTTTGATCGGATACAAAATCACTGGTGCTCGATCTAGTGGTATTTTTATGGGGATTCTATCTATCGCTGTAGGATCCCTATTCAAGATCACTGCAGTTCCATCTTTATACAATTATCAGAACCTGGTGATCCCCGGTTGATTGAACTACCCCAACCGGGGTAAGTGAGGCCTTTTCGGTGATAAGAAAGATATCGGGCTCTGGCATCTCCCGTGTTTGAATGAGGGGGAAGAGGAAGAGCATGAGACTCCACCCCTGAATCCCCAGCTAGCAGTCGAGTGCCTCAAGGGCCCTGGGCGAATCAGAATTAGCAGATCGAACAACTCTTGAATGGACTACCTCCCCCACTGAGGAAGATGTAGCAGTAGTGGATGAAGCAATCGGTGAAGCGTCGAGTAGCAAGGCATAGGTTATGTTGTTTAACACCGGGGTCGTACCCCTCATCAGGAAACTCTGGTACGGTTTATTCCTTTTCCGGCAGCCGAATGGCTGCCGCACCTCTCCATCGGGCAGATCGTGAAAACATCTTGGAAGGGGAGGAGATCGAATGCGGGAGGTTCCGAACATTAGACTGATCATAAGGTTCTTTCTACTAGGCGGAAGCATCTATCTAATGTTAGTGAAGTCCCCCACTCAATTGTTCTATTCTCTTAGGTTAGAAAAGGCTGGTGTTCAGAGATTGCTTGGATTTGAATATTAGGGGTGAAATCCCTAACACAGATATGTACCTGGTTACGGGCACCTTATCCGTAGTTAGTTCCGGTTTCTCCCCCTTCCGGCAGGCAGTCCAGTGACTCTCGCCCACCCCCCACCCCCCACCGCTTCCAGGAGGAGATCTTCTCTCTTCCTCTGCCCTGATCGTGTGTGGATCGGGATGGGTACGAAAGGATTTTTGTAAAAGAGACTGACTTTATGAGAACATTCCGAAAGACTATTCAAGGTGTAGAAAACAGGGTCATAATCTCGAGAACTGTAGGTTTGCTAAAGAGGCAACCCTGAGGACCTTCGTCGAACCCGGAAGGAGTGGGTTCCTATTGAACACAATGTTACCCAAGGCGCAATCGATGATGAAAATCCGACGTTTGGGTAATCGGGATCATACTGAATAACCACCGCGTGTTGCTGAGGTTGTTGAGACAACGGGTGTTGGCACCGTTCTTGAAAATCAGGCGACGGAAGCATCGACTCTACCCCTAACCCCTCTTGGGAAATTTGCTAGGGTTTTAGATGAAGTTACAAATGGTGCATAAGTTGACGTCAGCCCCCCATGCATGCAGAATATGCCTTTGGGTTCGATCCCACTTGACCCAGAAACTGCTGAAGCTTTCATTGATGTGGCAAGCCTCTCTGATTATCTGAATTCTGCTGAGACTGAGGCTAGAAATTCAGATCACTGTAGGCGGGAAAGCTTCCCGAATGTACCCGTCGGCTACGACTCAAGAAGCTCGAGGCATAGTTTTGGAATCTAAGTGTCCTTCTGAAGGAGGAAGGGTTATCACCCACCTAAAAAAGAAGAATTCTTAGAATTCAGTTGTGCCATGACTGGAAAAATTCAGGCGATGTTCTGAGTTCGTGAAGCTATGGAGAACTTTGAAGATCTTGTTGTAGAAGACACGGAATCGGATAGATCAGAATCGGGTTCTAGCCGTCGATGCTGAACAGGAGAAAGGTGATCAAGATGGGTTTACGCCAGTAGTTTCCAAGCGCAAACGTCATAGGAGGGCTTGGTACCTTGGCCCCGGTGGTGTTACCAGGCCTCAAGTGAGACCCGATATTCTGCAAGGGTCTTCCTCGACGTTAGTTCCATGATAAGTGCAGCTATATGGAATGTTAGAGGGATCGAAAATGATCCTTCTATTAGAATAATATTCTCAATATCCCGTCAATATGGCTTTTCGTTCTTGGCCATTCTAGAGCCCATGATCAATTCAAACCAATTACAGAAGGTGGGCAGGAAAATGGGTTTTCATTCATCATTATGATTATGGAAGGAGAATTTGGATATTATGGAAGGACAACATGGAGGTTTCAGTCGTGTTTGCTTCAGATCAGATGGTAACCGTCGGAAGTCACTCATAACAATTTCCCTCGAAAGGTGATGATTTCAACTGTTTATGCTAAATGCAACGTATCAGATCGAAGAGTCTTATGGAATGATCTCTGCACGATTGGTTCAAACTTCAGTGGCCCGTGGATGGTGGGAGGCGACTTCAATACAATTCGTCGAACCATCTGAAAAGATTGGAGGTCGTGAAGCATGCTATCAATCAATGACCGACTTCAGGACAATGATAGATTCCTGTGGTCTGGTTGACGCGGGATTCTCCGGTAATAAATACACTTAGTGCAATAACCAACAGGGGGCGAGGACAAGGCTCGATTAGATCGTATCTTGGTCAATGCGGATTGGATTGCCTCCTTTAGGGATACTCGACGTTTGTCATCTCGGAAGAAGGTAGTCGGATTACTCGCCCTTATTACTACAGGTACGTGATTCCGACCATAGTAATCCCAAACCTTTCGACGTTTGAAAACATATGGTTAGATGATTCTTGATTTTAAAAGGTGGTAAAGTCAATCAGTCTTGGGTCTTAGATATACCTGGGACCCCCATGTTTAGATTCTTTTCCAAGCTGAAGCGGCTCAAAAATGTCCTAAAAGCGTCGGAATAAGAACTCGTTTGGGGATGTATTCAAAAATCTCAAACTAGCCGAAGACGTCGGTGCTTATGTGTGAAAATGATCTAATTTAAGGAGGGTGGTCTGAGGAAAAGCAAGAAAAATGAAAGGAAGCCAAGGAAGCATACCAGCCGAGGCTAAAGCAGGAGGAAGTCTTCTGGAGGCAGAAATCCAGAATCAAGTTGAAGGAGATCGCAATACTCAATTTTTCCATCTATAAACTATGGCTAGAAAGCGGAGGAACAAAATTGAAAAAATTCAGCTTTCGGATGGAATATAGTCCAGGGGTGGAAGGTCATGTAACATCCCGAAAATCGGGGGGTCGAGCAAAAACCCAACTCCCGAGTTCCAAAATGTTATTCATGCAACATAGATATGTATGATTAAATGTTGTCTGTGATGATGTATTAAACATGAGTGAGATTAAGCCAGAGCAGCATATCATACTCCAGAGATAGTTAAATTTGCAAGCGGAAGACTGTAATAGTATGTATAACATATATAAACCATTGTATGTCTCCAGAGTGTGAACATGTTACCAGGTTATATACATACATGTATACTTCAAAAGTAACCAAAAGAATATACATGAGTGCTCTAAAAATATAAAATGACAAGTGTCAAGGTATTTAAGCAACCTCCCTGTAATCCCGTCAATCAGAACACGCATAAAGGAGGGATCCTCCTCATCATCATCAAGTCCGGCTCCGCCTCACAGGCCGCGCCATCATCTGCAATCACAAAAAAAGGTCTGGTGGGTGTCCAGGAACACCGTCCCGTAACGTGGGAGTGAGTAGCTAACTCAGTGGAATAATAGAGCAAAGATTAACATGTTATCAAATCAATCACGCGATAATAGTAAAGCAGTAATTCAAACATTCCTAATACTGTTGTTAATGCAAGATGACTTGACGTGGTGTATGCCCTCACCGACGATCACCCTCATGCGGCAACATCTTACGACCGCGGCATGCCGCACTCCCTCAAGTGCTCCACATCTTCCAGGCACATGCAATGTCATGGTGATATGATTACCGAGTTGTTATTAGTCCTTTTCATACAGCAATATTGGGAAACTAAGGTACCTCCCTTATATCAATCCCAACACAGATCCTGTCTAGGGTCGTCACTCCTAGTAATCTCATACGATGTATATTTTGTAGGTCGCTGCAAGGGCTGCCAGGGCTGTTGCACGCACTCGTTGCTCCGCTCCCCCATCACCTTATCAATACAGGCCTACTGTACTCTACTGCTACGGAAGGGTCGTCGCCTCCCGTAGACTCAGAATACGCTCGCGGTCACTACAAAGGGCTGCCAGGGCTGTTGCTCGCACTCGTTGCACCGCTCCCCCATCACCTTATCAGTGTAGGCCGACAGCAAGAATATAGTGTCCCATACCACCATAATCTGCTCACGAGTCATAGGTGCTCACTGGTCACTACGGGGAGGTTTGTGGCCCCAGCGTAGGCCGACAGCTCGACCACGGTGTCCCATACCACCATGCCCGGCTCATGAGTCTTTATGGATCAAGGTACCATGGTTAACAGGGTTTACAATGGTAAGTTCAGTACCCTAGGTTCAAGCAGTTATGACTCATACAAGGTGAACATACAACGGCCAGTCGGGTTACTTGACGAGCTCGACTGGCACGAGCGCATCGCAAGTCGAACGACATGAAGTGCGTAAAACACTTCGCGTGGCCTAACCACTGCCGTCAACTCCAACACGACTCGCGTTCATCGACACGTCCTTCGTGGCCAAGATAAGCTAACCACGAATTCTTTCGGTTACCGACTGCCTGGACTAGGCATAGTCCCAAACAATCATAGAATCACATCAGTAGTTGTGTAAGGGTAATGGAAATGAAATGGAACCATGTGAGCATGTTAACACATGTCATTACATACAACTTAAGCAAGTCTTCAAACACATGCCTTTCATACATATAATGAAATTATACATATCGCCAACATATAGGAAATCATCACCATCAGCGTATTAATTGAGAATTCAATCTCTAACTAAGTCATAAGAAAATCATCTAGCACATGTTATAACATACCACTTAAATGAATCATTAAGCACATGCATTTCATACATATAATGAAATCGTACATATGGCTAACATGTAGGAAATCATTCACATCAACATATTCATTGAGAAATCAATCTCAAACTAATCCATAACACCATTTAAGCCAATACATACTAATACAAGCATTTATACAAACACTTACACTACACACTTAAGTCTACATATAGTATGTCGATCCGACGTGCGCATTTAGGTGAATCTCTTCGCCAAACTAATTATGCACGCATTCCTAACTTCCTAATGCGACAACAAACCATGTCAATCACATCAGCAAAATATGAATGTAAACTGTACTTCCTACAAATGACTAAAATACCCTAAATCTCATATTCTTCGTTAATTTACGAAACAGGAAACGGAGAGCATTTTGTACATGTCAAACGGCGTTGCCGTCAAGAATCTACTATTAAACGACATTGAAAGCTTTAGAAACAGTCAATCAAAGCGTCTAATATCCGCACCTTTTCCCTTTTAGGGATGAGAATTCGAACGGAGCGTATACGCTTCGTCTACGGCGAATAAGGAACCTAATACACGAGATCCATAAGCTACATCGCTATGGAAACAAAGGAAACTCAAATCAGTAACTATTTAGGGTACTTTCTTACCTAGAAAAGCGGAGAAATCACCGGCAACGTGATTGAGTTGCGTTGCTTAGGCACTTGCAACAGGTAGCACAAGCGGCAAGGAATTCTCCTCCAATCTCTCTCACAAACTCTCACCTTTTCTCTCTCCCAATCTAGGGATTTTTGCAAATTCGGATGGGAGAGAGGAGTGAGGGTTTCAACCCCTTTTATAAGCCTAAACATGCCCAAAATAGGCTCCAAGTCAAGGTATACTTAAAGTATATCCAAATCGGGGCTGTTTCGGTCCAAAAGAGCAATTCTGGAGGTCCCCTGGCCAAATGCGGTCGGACTTAAGCTCGTGCATACTGGATCTAGCACGCATCCAGATTTCAGGCCGGTAGGGTTCCCAGATCGCACGTGGCGGCCCAGTTTCAGTTTAACGGTCACCGCACCAAGATCAGGCCTATAAGTCTCGTGATATGTAATAGAAATTTTTCCTGATCCAAGGGTGTAATTTGGCTGTATTCTGACGGTCAGAATGCTTAATACTGATGCGTCAAATTTGTGTGCCAGATTTGAATTTGAAATTCCAACTATGTCCCTATTCACACTCTCTTCGGTCCGGGCTCAATGAAATAGCCTGTGATCGTCAGTTGGACTTGATATTCGTAACGATTGCCAAGCCCAGATAAGTGGTCATAACGGTCTAAGATGGTAGGCATCTGACTTACGACGCGCGGTCTAGATCCAATACAAAGTTTCAAGGAGGTCCCGAGAACAAACCGGCTTAGAGTTTGATCCGAGGCTTTAGAACATTATAGGGTCATTGGTTCCACTCGCTTTGGGTCTGGTAGAACGTATTTAAAGTGGTCCAAGTTAATTCTACTGAGTATTCAGTTTGGTACTCAACCAAATTCTACCTTAATTATGGCAGAATACGGTCCTAGGGCCATTCTATCCCTCATTTTGGGAACTTCTAGGTATCATATTATTTTTATTATTTTTTTAAGAGTTCATCATTAAGTTTACCCTAACTCCTCCAAATTTCATAAGATTTTGAGTTGTAGAAAAATTCTAAAAATTCCAGAAGCAGCAGCTGTCCAACAAGTGATTATCAGACAGTTGCTCACAATGACCTACTTTAAACTATATTAAATATTTTATTATATTTTTCACATATTTTTATATAAAACTAGACTCATTTAGCTTCAATCTGGTTTTTGAATCACCTAAATCGGAGTTATAACGAAGGAGATATGATTTTTCAAAGTCCGAAGAAATGTGCAGGAAAAAGGGTACAGAAACTCGCTGTACGGACGAGTTCGGCGATGCATCGCCAAACCGGCGATGGCATCGCCGACCACTGACCTGTTTGGGGTGGTTTTTCCGTCTGATATTTGAAATGGGTGTATTTTAGAACCTAGGATGAGTTATTTGACATGCAATATTTGATTTTGGGGTAGGAGAAGCTGATCTATCCAATTAGTCTACTTATTTAGTGAGACTTCAAAAGGTTATGGCTAAAAACACTTTTCATTTATTTATTTACTATTCTTAGTACTATTTAGCTTAAGTATTGATCAACATCACCTAAACTTTAAGATTTGTGTCTAATGTGAGAGCTCTTAGAAAATTTTGAAGGATAAAGTAGTAAAAGGTGAGATTTTCGAAGGAAATAAGGATTTGAGACTTTTGGATTGAGTTTTGAGAAGTTAATCAAGTGTTAGGATAGACTCATTGCCTAAGGACGTCTAATCCCAAGTTGGCAAAAATCTGGGATGTTACAGGTCAAGACCTAGTTTGCCTAGAAGCAGCAAAGTTTTTCAAGAGCATGTTGACGGAAGGTAATATTGTTCTGGATGAAGGCCTTCGTCGAAAGCATCCTTGTATCGGAGGAGGATAAGAAAATGCTTACAAAATGGCCATCAATGGAAGAAATATATGGTTCTATCAAGAGCATGCCTCCAGATAGCGCCCCTGGTCCGGATGGCTATCTAGGGTCCTTTTACATCGCCTGTTGGGACATCATCGACGTTCGATTTGGAAAGTGCAGTGCACAGCTTTTTTAGGGAAGGTCTCATCCCCGACGGCCGTGAATTCCTCATTCATTGCAATGATCCCAAAGGCCCTCTAACTTTGGGCATTTTCACTTTAGGCCAATCATTTTATGTCATTTTTTTTCTCAAATTCTTTCAAAAAATCTATCGCGGAGGCGTCAGCTCTATTCTCCCTAAGATCATATCTCCTGAACAAGGAGCTTTTGTTAAAGGTAGAAGTCTCACTGATAACATAGCCTTCGGAGATCAGAAATGAACAGAAAAGATTTTGGAGAAATATAGCAATGAAAATGGATATTAGTAAAGCCTACGATAGAATTGAGTGGGGTTTCCTTGTTGCCGTCCTTCGAAGATTTGGCTTTTCTGAAATATGGGTACTGCGGGTTGCCTCAACAACGAATATTTTTCCGTTCTTGTTAATGGGGTTCCATATGGTGACTTCAAAGGAACAAGGGGTTTAAGACATGGTGATCCGCTCTCTCCTAGTCTGTTTATTATTGCGGAAGAGGTTCTCAGTCGTGGACTCAAGAATCTTTTGATGAAGGACTGATTGGCTATTATGCTTGCCCGAGGAATTGTGCTCCGGTGACTCATCTATTGTTTGTGGATGATCTCCTGATATTCTTAAATGGGAGAAAAAAAAGGTCTCTTAAAAAGATTCTGGATTTTTGCTCTATGTATGAGGATAGGGATTCAGTTTATTAATGTTGAAAAGAGTTGCTTCTTTGCATCTGAAAAGCTCCCTCTGAACAGAGTACTCTCTATCCAGCACACCACTAGGATTCCAAGAAAACCCCTTCCCTCGGTTTACCTTGGAGCTCCCTGGTATGTCGGGAAAATTGGAAGAGTAGGTTTCTCGGACTTGATAACGAAAATTGAAAGGAGGAAATCAAAGCTCCTTGCAACGGGCGGAAGGATCACCCTCATCAACCATGTTTTATCAAGTATGCCAATTCACATCTTTTTAGTCGCTCCGATCCCTAAATATGTGGCAGCGGAAATAGAAAGATTGTTCTCCAATTCATTTCCTTTGGAGTGGCGCGGATAACTCTAGCAAACACCACTGGATCTCATGGCCAACCATTTGTCTTCCGAAGCAAGAAGGAGGCGTCGGTCATCAGGCGTCTAGAGGATGTAAAGACGGCTAGCATGATGAAACATCACATGGAAAGTGCAGTCAGAGAACTCGGTCTGGGCGAACTATGTAAGAGATAAAGATCTCACCAATTCCATTGAATGGTTTGCAATACCTAAACACGGCTACTCGAAGACTGTCGAGGTAAATAATTTAGGTTATGAGATCGGTGATTACTCACTCAAAGGTTTTGATTGGGGATGGAACTGATACCAGGCTATGGTTTGACCTGTAGGCTTGATTCCGGGCCAATAATAAAGAATCTCTCAGAAGTCCCTCAAAACAAAAGAATCCTTTGATTTCCGAGGTGTGTGATGCAAATGGAAACTGGGTCTTAGACGGCTGATATTATCCCCGATTCAAAAAAGCTAGAAATTCTTAGATCTGAAATCTGATTGAAACCGATCAAAGACCTATTTATATGGAAAGCCGAAAGCCATGGGAAATTCTCCATCGCTTCGGCATGGGAGTTGTGCAGACCGAGGGTTGCCAAAAAAGATTGGGTGACAGTTCGTCTGGTCATCTAAAGTACCTACAAAAATGAGTCAATTCGGTTGGAGGATCATGAACAATGGTCTTCCGGTTGACAGCTCCGTCAAGAAGGTGGGTGTTCGGCTAGCATCTCGATGCTATGTTTGTGAGAAAGGGTTTGAAGAAGACCCACTTGTTCATTAAATGTGAGATTGCTGAATGGGTGTGGAAAGAAGTTTCGAGTCTGTGCAATGTGAATCTGATTCCCAATCAAACGATTCAGACCAGATTCTAACTTTGGTTTAGTCATGCTAAAGGTGGGTCTCAAATGGCCTTGATAAGAGGAATCGCCCCGCTTTTCGTCGCCTGGGAACTATGGGCAAAGCGTAACAAGAGGAGGCTAGGGGAGGGAATCACTAACCCGGACCAAATGTCGAATGAAGATTCAAAGATGGATGCTAGAAAATAGATAGGTCTGCTAAATCCAAAGAACGAATTCTCATTCGTGGATAAACTCTCTCTCGAAGCCATGAGCATACCGACACAAGAAGTGTCAATTCCGTCAGTGATTAGAATTCGTTGTTCGGAATAGCCCTAACTAAAGTGAAAGTGACTCCATAGCCCTATAATAAAGAAGGGGGGGATAAAATTCTGCTCTTCTTTTCATTGATTTTGGCTCTTTCGGCTATACATAAGTGCCGAAGAATCTTTCTGTTACTTTGAGCTTCCATGGAAGTTGCCCCTCCAGCAATGCCTCTATCATCGGCGAATAAGCTGTGGTTGATTGATCTAACCTCTGGGGGTGTCGCTTCATTTTTCTGCATTTCCTCGTTGAATTTCCTTCCCAAAGTCTCCGCTATCATGATGTAGAGGTAGGGGGCCAAACCAACCCCTTGGCGGATGCCTCTTTCCGTTCTGAAAAGCTGGGTCTCCCATTTGATCAATCGGAAAGAAAAAATACGTCGTTTTGTTGATACACGCCCCGATTCACTTGGTCTGGTCCGCTGAGAAACCAACTCTTTCTAAAAAGTTTTAGGATGAATTCCCCTCTATCGAAGGCGCTTTCCACATCCAACTTGCATCCTTTTCTTCTTATCTTTCTTTGCTTCATAAAGCACTTACTGTCTGTATGGTGATGGTGCTGTTCGGAAATCGATCGACCTTTTAGGAATGCACATACAATCATCTGATATGAATCTGCACAGAATTTTATCCAACAGCGATCATTTTAGCTTAGTGGAGATTTGATAAAGCTCAAAGGAATAGCCCCTTCGGGGGGGTCTGAATCTGTCAAAGGCTTCAGGCCTCTGATCTTTCGGAGAAAGCATTAGAAAAGTAGAGTTTACCGCCCTTGGCATTCTACCCATTCGTCTCACTTCTTCGACGTGTGCTAGGAGGTCATTTTTGCATTCGTATAGGTCCAAGTAATGTTGGAAGATTTTCATTTGAAATCCATCGGGCCCGGGGGCTTTGTCCACCTGAGATTCAAAACCTTCTTCACTTCTCTTCTTCGAGATAGGCTCATCTAGAAATCCATCCTCAAAAATGGATATGAAGCAGCTGGTGCCTTCCACCAGGGCTACTGGTTCTGTCAATCGCCTCCTCCTTGAACTTCTTCTTCAATCAACTTAATCGATCAAAGACTCTCTTTAGCACCACAAGGTGATCGTTTCTTATCCTGGATTTCACGAGGATATCATGGACATAATCCTAAATATCCGTATGCTTCATATCATGAAAAATTGCGGTCATCGCCCGGTTGCTCCTGCGTTCTTCATACCGAACGGCATGACCTTATAGCATCCCCCATTGCGTTATGAACGATGTTTTCTTCTGATCGGCTTCTGCCTGATTATATAAGGAAAATCCGTCCATGAATGACAGCATCTCGTGGGATGCGGTGTTGTCCACGAGCAGATCAATATGAGGTAGCAGGAAGTCATCTTTGGGACATGCCTTGTTTAGATTTCTGAAGTCGATGCATACTCGAACCCGTCCATCCTTCTTATGCACGGGGACGTGAAATCCAATCAGAATAATCGGAGGCTAATCAAAAAAACCTCGAATCATTTTCTCCTTAACTTTCATTTCAAAGTCTGGCCTTAATCTTCTCAGCTTTTGCTTGACTGGTTTGGCCCCTTCAGCCAAAACCAGATGATGCTCCACGAGCGCGGGATCCAACCCCGGCATATCTCTTTATGACCAGGCAAAGACGTCTTGGTAATCTTTGAGAAACTCTACGAGGTCCTGTCGGGAAGACCCAATCTTTGTGAGGCGGGGGTTGCCTTCGTGCCTATGGGGGAACCGACGGTTGACTTCCTCGGTTTCTTCGATCACCGCGGAAGAGGTCCTCTCGAACTGATTGCAAAGTTCGCTTAATTCCTTGGCCGCGATGGGAGGGAAGGGGGAGAGGGATGGGGTTGGTTGGAAGTCGTCTCTAGAGATGCAATCCTCCACTTTGCAATTCAGATCAAAGGAGAGAGAGAAGAGGTTTGGACATCTAGAGGCGAGAGAACGGTGACCCAAACATCTTGAAAAAAGGATATGGAGGCACCATTTCCCTGTAGCCAAAATGCTTGCAGAATTTTGTTCTGCACTTGAGGAACCCTTTCCAGACGTGTGATCCATTTTGAACAGGATTGATGTAAATGTCATGCCCATTAGGAATAGAGCTGTTCATTCGGATTCATCAATAGCTAGTTCCTTCCTTCTTGAGGCAGGTAGATCAGGTTTAGTCGCTTCCTCATCAGTGGGCATTGGAACGAGGGAATCACCAACATAGGATTCTTTAATGGGGAGGTCATCAACGGTTTGTGGCGATAGATAGACCGAGAACTTTTCTCATTCCGCCGGACTACTTAATGACTGAACCATGTAGGCATGGATGAGCGAGTGGAGAAGCAATGGCAACAAGGGATGGGATAAGACGACATGACCATATAGGGGTAGGATGATCACGGCTTGTGTCAAGGAAGGCTATTCTCGGCCAACTACTCACGCTTCTTATCGCGTTCCATCTATAGTTTCCTTGGTTTGATCAACTGGTGGCTAATCCCCACGATCGCCTACTCTTCCTACTGCTTCTTCCTCACCGGCGAGGGATTTGATTTAGTCCTTTCTCCCAATTGCGGAGGGTGAGACGATCAGTTCGACGCATCTATTCCTTCATCGCTATCGGCCAGAAAAGGGATGGGAAGTTCGGATCACGCTCGATCGGCAAGGGATGGTGATCAGGTGGCGTGGAGATAAAAAGGTTATGGTGGTTCGGAGGGATGAGATAGAGGTTCCATTCCTTTACCCAACACCGGAAAGAACGATACGAGGGAAGAAGGCGGGGAAGGATCAGAGGGTGGTTCAACCAGAAAGGATTAGGAATGAAAGGTTTGATAGGCCAGACTATCACGTCGGGATAAGGCATACGGAGATCATCAGCTTATGGCGGGAAGGATGGATGAGCTTACGGATGGGATGGGTGGGGAAATGAAAGCTTTCGACGGCTGGTGAGGCTGGGTGATCGAAGTAATGAGCAGCCATCCATTTAAAGGCCACACCAACCCTTGTGGGTTGGGAGGTAGAGGGAAGAACTCCTGAGAGATCGGATAAAGCCTATTTAATCAATCCCCTGCTACTTGTTCGAGGAGACATTTTCTTTCTTTGGTAGGTCGAACTTTCAAGAATAAACGGAAGAAGGAGAGGCGGTTATTCAAAGTCTCTCGTCCTAACGACGGGCGAACGACGCTCTCGGCAATACCAGAATCTGAATCCGCAGGTGAAAGTCTCCTTCTATCCGACAGGTCTCAAGGCTAGGTTATTAAGGAATTTACTTGGATTCATCCAAGACTCCTGGGAGGTCGATCCCTCGATTCGACGATCCCCAGGTGTTCGGGAGGAGTGAACAAAAGCAGAGGGGGGGGGGGGGGGGGTTCGGATTGATCGACCAACATCAGATAGAGATGCCAGGTTGAAGGATATAGGTGCTTGCTGGACTTGAATCTCTGAATTTTAGGGATGTAGGGGAATGATCAAGACCAGAGTCAGAGGAAGGCGAGAAGACAGTTATGTTCCTCCTGACTGAACAATTTCTACCCCATCCATTTCAATACCATCTTTTTAGAGTGAAGAAATATTCGTCATTTCATGCCTCCCTGCACCTTTCCCTGATAACCCTACCTATAGCTATGAGTAGGGGTAGGAAAAACTCTTCCTTTTTCGAATATTCTGGCTAGAACAACATGCTAGGTGGTTAAGGAATTCCTTCCTCTGTAGTACCATCTTTTTCATCAAGGTTTTTCCACCCATTAAGGAAGAGGAGGAGGACAGAATAGGTCCTCCGTCATTAGAGTAGTTGATCCCAGTCGTCCCTCATGGAAACATCTTAATTCGGAAGGAAGGCAGTAGTAGATTGATTGATCCGGAAAGCAGGAGGTTGAATCAGGTCAGAATGAGATATTGATTGGACAGGCAGATCGGGGTCATTGAAGTCAACTGCAATGAAAAGGTGGGGTTTCTAATTCGAGAAGGGGATGCAGATGAAGGACTTTTTGGTCGAACGAACAACTTATAGGCAGTCGGAGTCGGTCAACCAACACCAGACGATAAGCCCCTTCGGGGGGTGGGGCAGGATCTTTTTCTGATTCGAGGAGGGGATTACTTGTGGCTAGGGGCAGGTTTCTATTTATGACAAGGCAGGGACGCGCCTCCATCATTCTATAAAAATTTCTTTCACCTCCTCCATTACGATCGTTTGGGCCGGTGGCCCTTCCAGATATAGAGGAAAAGGCAGGATTATCTCGTATCATTATACTCCTCCATCTGCAGGTGGAGTGGCTTCCGCTCCTTCCTCCATTGAAGGGGAAGGTTGAAGAGAATCAAATAGGGGTTGCTCCTCTAGTAGTGGCATACCCATCCAAATCTCCCCATGATGAACCGATTGAGTGTACCACTAAAAAATGCTCCTCATCTATTTATGTTATGCATTCAAGACCGAAGACTACTAGACCGAAAAAAAAAAGATTAGAGTTCTTTAAGGACTGCCCTCTTAACTGCGGGGGGGTGTATTCCTTCCTCCCCCACGGGTCTCCTCACCTCTCGGTTCATCTCTCTCATCATGCAACTAGAGGATTTTCGATTGATCAAATGGGAGGCTCATCTGGGAAAATAGGCACATGAAGAGTAGAGGAGCTTTTATATAGCTCTTTCAGTTGGATCAGATATTCCTCATATTGGATAGATATACGACTCTAGAAAGTCGGTCTAGTGGAGGAGTTTTCAATAGTAGAATGCTCCTCCCCTCTAAAGAGGAGTAAACCGATGTTGGAATGCTCCCCTATCTCTGAAAAGGGAGCGGTACCTGGATGATCAGTAGACCCCTTTCCCCACCTTAGAGAGGGGTGGGCTCAGTATACCCGGGAGGGAAGGAACAATAGCCAAATGCTCATTATTGATTTCATTCTCATTATTCCATATTGATCTAATTATCACTATTCCATTGCCGCTAATGCTGTTGTTCCAAGTAACTCTTAAGCGGGATGTAGCCTGCCTGAAGTGAAGAATCAGAAGGAGATTGAAAGAGATGGACTTCATTAGTAGTTGTAGTAGATAGAGATTTGGAAACCGGACGGGCATTTCGAGGGCAAACATTCCCGATAGATGGAAATGCGCCTCATTCTAACGGGAAAGGATGGATATGGATTTGGGAAACACCTGCTCTTAGGCAAGCTCGGCCCACCCACCCAACACACGGCACTCCTTAGGTAGGGTCGAAGAAACGACGATATCGCTTTCGACGAGGCAATAATATCTGATAGTCACGTTCGAACCGTAGCATGTCGGTACCAAGAAACTACCGGGGTGGGGACTAAGGAAGTACAGAGTTTTTGAGAGGGTCGTGCGAGATATTGCAAATGCATTACAAGATGGTGAGTGGACGATTCGCTCAAGGAAGCTCCCAACCTTTTCCTTTTAAGGCTCTGAGAGGAAATCAACAAAGAGATTCTGCCGGTCGCTTGATCATGAAACTGAGGTAGGGACATCGGTTACCGAATAAGAAAGCGTCATTTAGGCCGGCTAATCTCCACTCCTGGCATCGGGCGGGTGGAAGCGGCAGGAGCACCCTGAAGAAAGCGGCTTTTTGGATGAAATGAAACTCGTTGTCACCCGACGGATTCGTACCGGATCGAATGGTGGAATCAGCCACACCGACCATTCAAGGAGGACCCTAAGCCCTTAAATAAAAAAGGGCGAGGAAAGAGAACGCAAGAATCTTCTTTTGTTGTTCCTTAAATAAAAAAGGGGGAGAAAGCGTCAAGCGGATATCTTCCGACTCAACTACGACAGAGAGATAGGAATCGACTCAGTTTCAATAGTCGTTTGTTTATGCGCCCGCCAATCCATGAATGAATTCCTCTGCGATAGACTCAACTACTCGACTCAATCACGAATGATCGGTTGCCCCACCACTTCTGGCTGCAGAGACGGACCCTGGCGAGGAAGAAAGACTGGATTTGACTAGAAAGATTCCTCGAGGAACTACTTCGATTCGGGAGCCTGCATCTCACCACTGATTCGTGGCCACCCAACCCGGAATGATGGACGAATACATCCCTCCCTCGACAGTCGATCGATAAGGTTATCCAATAGGGGGAAGAGGAGCTAGGTCCAATCGAACCATCGACGGTCCACCGCTGTTCTTGTCTTCCGATGGGATTCAATCAATGAATTCGGAGGTAGTTTGGGTTCGATCGACCGGATGCAAGAGGGGGGAACGGCAGAAGCGCTTTTGAATGAACTTGGATGACTCATTGCTTCCCCTTATGACCTCTTCTAAGCCGGCGGGCGGGTGGATCCACCTTTTATCAATTTTCATTGAGAAATTGGCGTGAGATGCGGACTTGGGAATACACCTGAGAGAGAAGGACGAAAAAGGAGTCGAAGCCTTTCTATTGTATCTCACCCAAAAAAAGGGATTGGAACCGTTCCAACACTTCTTATTCCATATAATGAGATGGACGAAAGACTGCCAGTCTGGGAGAGCGGAACGAGAGACCTTACTGAACCTTCGCGAAGATTGATCGAGATCGATCAACGAGAAAAGTTCGAAATCGGGAACAGAACAGATGTGAAAGCTTCAGACCCCCGTCACTCCGCTTCCGATCCACTGCTTTCAGAACAGTGAAGGTTTCTTACTCCAGCCAGGTCACACCTTGTCCCTCCCACAAATGGAGAGAGGAAGATGGGTCGAGGGAGCCTGGTGGAAGGATTCGAAGCGGTGTTGAGTGAGCCAATGTGGTTCGATGTCAAGATCCAAAATGGGTCTCCGGGATCCGAGACCTCTGAACTTTTTTGAGGAGGAGAAAGCTCAAAGGAATAGCCCAGCTTCAAAACTACTGAGCGCGCTAGCGCGCCTGAATTGATAGTCATTTTGAAGCTGGGCACCTTCGCTTCGCTCGCCTTAATGCGCTTGCAGAAAGTCCCGACGTTTTCGATCATTCAAAAAAGCCAAAGTTGGATCGCAATGTGGCACGTATAATAAGATCACGGCTGCTTTTAGCTCTGGCTTTTGGCAGACTCTTCTTTTGAAAGATGACCCAATTGTGGTATCTTTTGAAAGTGGTCAAAGGCGGTGCCTTGTCACTCTTTTTCGGCTAGGCACGTCGCTATAGGGTGCGTCAGTTGATAGGCCGCCCTACTGGACCGGAGGCGGCCTGCCCGGATGACAACATAGGATGATTCATTTGATGTAAAAGAGGGGGCCCGTTTCTCGTCTCGTAGGCAGGGGTGAGCTTAATAACTATACATTGACCACGACTATAAAAGGACCAACGATGATTGTCGGAGGAGGAGGAGTAGGAGCTAATTCGGAGGGAATCGAATGATTACGAGATACACAATGAGAGAACTACAGGGGAGAGCACTTAGACAATTCACTTTGAGTACAGGGAAGTCCGCTGGGAGGAATTCCTCAGGGCGTATTATGGTTTTCACCGAGGGGGTGGATCGAAGCGATTGCAGCGAAGAATTGATTTGAAACGAAGCACTTCGTCTATGGGCATTGTAGAAAGGATCGAATATGACCCTAATCATTCTTCTCTGATTGCTCCAGTATGATGGATCGAGGCAGTCCTGCTAAACTGCATCATGAGTTACTATATCTTTTACAAAGGTCACCCCTTTGTCGGATAGCGGCCTTTTTTGGACGAGCCCGAGCCCTCCTCAGGGGTTTTCTACTCAAAGGGGGTGGTAGTTTTGGGGACTCATGTTGGACGGTAGGCGTCCCCTTTTTGGTGGACTTAGTCGAGTTCCAATATATGGTATCAGAGGAGGGGGCAGGTTCGGACGCTTCTAGCTCTAGGCCCAACCTGGGTCTAGACCTCAATCACCCACCAAGGGAAGAGGCTCCTTTGGTGGGGGAGGCCCATCCTGATCCCGAGCAGGAGCAGCGTGTGGAACTTCGAAGTTCCATTCGCACGAAGCTCATAGAGCAAATTCATAGCAAGTGCGAAACCAGACGGCTACGGCGGCTGTCGGTGCATTTCCTGGCAGTTGAAACCAGCTATTCCGAAATATCAGAGAGCATAATGAATAACGACCTAGAGGTCTCCAAAAAAATTGAGACGGAGACCCGTTCTTCTAGAATTGCAGACAAATACAAAAAAGTTGACCCCGCTCATTAACGAGAAGATAAAAGAGATAGAAGTTCTCAAGTGAACCGGGGATTATTGAACGTAAATCTGTGCATGAACCTATTCTCTTCTCTACTAAACTAACCACCTGAGCCAACTCAAGAAACGAAAAAAAAAATGACAATCCATTCTATTGTTATTCAAAAATTACTGAGTACGAACGCACATCTAGGCCGTCGGGTAGCTGCTCACCATTTCAAAGTCTATATCTGTGGTTCCAGAAATGGAATTGCTATTCTCGATTCAGACAAAACACTGATTTGTTTACGAAACGCTTGTAATTTTATAGGATCTCCCATTCGTCAAAAAGGCCGTTCCTTCTTTGTAAATACCAATTCTTTATTCGATGAGATAATTGAACAAATGGCGATGAGAATCTGCTGTATCAATGATTCTCAATGGAGGATCGGGGGTTTTTTGACCAATTGTTTAAGTCTGAAAAAAATCCGTTCGAGAAACAAGAAGATCAATTTCGGGTCGAACCAACAACCAGATTGTGTAGTTATTATGGATGCAGATAGAAAGTCCTCGATCATACTTGAAGCTGATCGATCACAAATACCTATTGCATCTTCAGTGGATTCGAATATCCCATTGAGATCCCATAAAAGAATCACTTATCCCATTCCAGCGAATGATCCTATACAGTTCGTATATCTATTTCGTAATTCGATTATGAAAATAGTTCTTCTTGAACGGGGAAGAATCGTTGCGATGAAGGAGCCCTCCGCGGGGAGAAGAAACAACTCATCGATCAACCTTTTCCAAGAATAATTGGTTTTAGTCGAGTGGTCAAATACCAATGCTAAGGGGGACCTATTTATGGATTGAACAAGAATTGTACGACTTCGGGCTGGGCTGGATGGAACAAGTGCGGGCCTAGCCCAATCTTCGTACACAGCAGCCAACGTCCCGGGGCGGGGCGCTCTGACGATGCGGAGAGCAAACAAAGGCGAGTTTGCTATTATGGACGGACGAAAAGCTGCAACAAGACGGGTGGCTACCTGCAGTGGGACCGCGGCACAGGGGGAAAAGGGGCAAATAGGGATGGACAGCTCGAAGAAAGTGCCGCATGCGAAACTGTCTAGATAGAATTCCGGCCCGTTAAAGAATGAGGAGGGATCCCGAAGGGACAAAAGACTCCCTGCAAGAGGTACATTCCCTTACTTATACGAACATAGAGAGTGGGCCTTGATCAAAATCCAGAAGCTTCGGCGAAGGGGTAGGTGTATAGGGGAAAAAGTGGCGATAAGAGGGCAAGCGGAGGCAGCCTTAACTCGAACAGGGCACTCTAGTAGAGCTGGCAGCATATCAACGTCGAGTTCCCCTCCACAGAGAAAGGGAAAGCGAGTTGTATGCTCAAACTGGAAGGACATCTGGCCTAAAGGAAAAGAAGTTTGAGCCGTCTCTAAGGAGACTGAACCTCCAGTCTTTACTTGACTCGGCCCGACAGCTGGAACTCCCATGCCTTTCTTGGTCGGACCAACCCAACCGGCGATTTTCGACAAGTCTTTCTGAATTTTGAGAGTAAGAAGCAGAATAAAAAGAAAGCTTTCTTTATCTTTATGGATAACCAATCCATTTTCAAATATAGTTAGGAGACTTTCCCCAAGAAATGGGTACATAAAATGAAAAGATCGGAACATGGGAATAGATCTGATACCAATACGGACTACCCATTTCAATTGTTGTTCTTTCTGAAATTTCATACCTATACACGGGTTAAAGTTTTGATCGATATTTGTGGAGTTGATCATCCCTCTCGAAAATGAAGATTTGAAGTGGTCCATAATTTACTGAGTACTCGATATGACTCACGCATTCGTGTACAAACCAGTGCAGACGAAGTAACACGAATATCTCCGGTAGTCAGTCCATTTCCATCAGCCGGTTGGTGGGAGCGAGAAATATGGAATATGTCTGTTGTTTCTTCCATCAATCATCCGGATCTACGCCGTATATCAACAGATCATGGTTTCGAGGGTCATCCATTACGAAAAGACCTTCCTCTTAGTGGATATGTGGAAGTACGCTATGATGATCCAGAGAAACGTGTGGTTTCTGAACCCATTGAGATGACCTAAGAATTTCGCTATTTCGATTCTGCTAGTCCTTGGGAACAGCGTAGCGACGGATAATTCAGAATCAGAATAGGTCCAATCCAGGGGACAAATCAATAGGAAATGCGATTTTCTTCGTAAGAATAACAATTCACTTCTATGAAATGAAAGAGTTTCACGGGAATTGTCTTGATCGTCGGATATCATTGATTGAGAAATAGGAAGAAGTGTTCTCGAACGATTTCCTGCAATTCTTCCCAGTATGGAATGAGTCAAGAATAAAGCTACAAGTCTCGATCTATACAAAACGCACTGGGTTTTTTGTGTTTCTTTCAGTTTCATTGATAGCAGAAGAGCCTTACTAATAGGGTAGGCGGCGGTTAGCCCCTATTACATAAGCACTAGATAGGGGCCTGAAAAACTAGCAACGCCCTGTCGTTAGTTTGTTGGCTCGCTTCGCTTTTGAGGCTCCACTCGCTGGCTTTGAAGCCATGTTAAAAAACTACTGAGCGCGCTAACGCGTTTGCTTAATAGTCATAATCGTTTTGAAGCTTCAAAAAGTATGCGCACGCTAGCGCGCATACGTTTGTCAGTTGGCTGAAAAGCCGTTGCGCGCTAGCGCGCTCAGTAGTTTTTCAGCTGGGTCCACGATCCACGATCTGCTGGGGTTTGCAGGGAATTCAACCTGTAAGACCAAGGACAAAGAGAGCCGACGATTGCCTTGGGAAGATGTTCAGACCTTGTTGACTGTGCCCAGATTCCAAAGCCCTAGGTCGTGGGCTCTGATACCATGTGAAACGAGAGATTTTGAGAAAGAATCATCATTTCATTCATAGATAAAAAAGAGAGAGAGAGAGAGAAAAAAAAGTATGAAGGGTCAAAAACTAAATGATCCCTAATGCATAACGAGATTGACAATGGGTAGTCTTTGACAGAAAGACCCTTGACAGAATCAAACAATAAGTAATATACATTGGTACATGTACATATTTCAACACTCCCCCTCAAGCTGGTGAATGTAGATCTACCATTCCTAGCTTGTCAATAAGAAGATTCAATCGATCCTTTCCAAGAGCGTCGAGTGAACGGCAACTTGGTCTTCACTTCTCATATAGGGAGTTTTGATGAGGCCTGCAGTGACTTTTTCCCATGGAAATCCACTTCTATGTGCTTAGTATGAAACAGAGAAAAAGGAGAGAAAGCCAAAGGATTCCATAGCAACTCCAAGATATACAAGGGAATCAAAGAAGAAATGACCCCATGAAAGAAGACTCAAAGATACAATACAAAAGGATATCAACATTCATGGCAGATCGAACATTTCAATGACACTCTATCATAATCCTTTTCCTGTGTATGGACTGGACCGGCACCATTAGCGTTGTCTGGGAGGCCTTTTTCAAGGTCAACTGTGACGCAGATCCTTGCACTATTTTAAACACTCCTGTGGAGTGGTGTGGTGTGTCGTAAGGCCTTGCCTTGCTGATTATTGCTTAATAAAAGCTTATGCACTCCACGACTTAATTAATCATGAATCGATCAAAAAATCACCTTCTAAATGACACATTTGCTGGAATGTTGAAATGGATTACGTAGCAAACCAATCCAGGGCCTCCTCTGCTAGGCTTCTTAAAAATAGGCGATTGAGGGCACCATCATTTCCATGGACTTCAGGGCACGCATTATAAAATGACTGTAAATGAAAGCGCGGGTCCCCCCAAACCCCCCTGAATTCTATCGATTGGGGGACGTACCCTTTAGGAAGCTTGGCAGATTAAAAAGGACAAAAGTCTTGGAATGAAGTCCCCCGCTTGGGCATTTGATCTTTGAATTCCAGGATCTGCTGCTGGGCCCATTTCTCAAACGTCAGCGGGTGGCGATTTGATTGGAAAGTTTGAGGTTGATAAGGAGCGGGGATAGATGGAAGGGCGTCGAAGGATAGCTCCCCCTTTCCACTCTTTTTCATCCTTTAGGATGTTGAAATCTCTAATAAAAAATGGGTTATGACCGTCGAGCTTCATCAGCCGCCTCTTCCAGTTCGCGGACAAAGGAGGTCCTCCTACCCTTATAGATAGGGGTGGGAGGGCCTCTAATATTCAGATAATCAATTTGTTACCCGCAGGTAACAACAATCTTCTGCCACCAGTCTATATCCCTGGACTAAAGCAGGTCTAGAGAGTCCAGGTTGAGGACAGTGGAAATCCTACCACTAGTAATGAATGTGCCATGTGAAAAAACACCACAGGCGTCTGGTCTTCGTCCAGGTCGCACTCCTGAAGATGACCATATAGAGATTTTGTCTTCTACAAAGATTTTTGACAGCGTTTCTTTTGGGCCTGCTGCCGAGGCCTCTCACATTCCAGGACAAGATCTGAATTGAGATTTATGGTTTCCCTACTTCTGCTCCCACCCGGGCTTGTTGAATTCCCAGGGTTACATCCTTTCTTCTTCTTGGCAACCACTATAAAGTCTTGTTCTGCTAATGCCCCAGCTTGCTGATATCTTAATTATAACTGTCAGCAGGAAAGCTCCCAGGATCATCGTTTAGATGGTCAGGAGTGGGGGAAGACTCACCATTACCCAGGAGATTGAGGAACACAGGGATAGGTCGGTGGCCACGCAAAGAGAAGGGATTGAAAATGATGAGACTTTTTTTTGCTCCTGTAGCTAGGTTCACCGCTATCAAGACTATGATGGCCGTGGCTGCTAAGAAGAATTTTCCAATGCATCAGATGGATGTGAAGAGTGCTTTTCTCAAGGGTGATTTGAAGGAAGAACTCTACATGAAGCGACCCCAAGGAGTCAAGAAGGGGCCAAAGAAGCTTGTGTGTAGGTTGAAGAAGTCTTTGTATGGCCTTTTGCAAGCACCTCGTCCCTGGAATTAGAAGATCAATTGGTTTCTCCTAGGTTCAGTTTGCCAATTATGGAGGCTGGTTTGTACGTTAAGAAGACGGGAAAGGACATTCCTTTTCTTATCTCGTATGTGGATGATTCGATCGTCGATGGGGCTGACTTGTTGATCAAAGAGACCAAGCAGTAGCTTTCTAAGAAGTTGGATATTACTGACAAAGGTCTCTCACATTATTCTCTTGCTTTATCTGGCAAGAGAGGGATAGAATTTTCCTTAGTCAAGATAAGTATGCTAGACAACTCTTAGAGGGATAAAGCATGAAGGATGACAGGCCAAAACACTGACCCAGGTGTCAAATTGACAAAGAATTCAGGCACGCATGAGGTTGATGCTACTTTATACAGGAGTTTGGTTGGGACTTTTTTTTATCTCGCAAACACTGGACCAGAAAATTGCCTTTGCAGTTGGACTTGTAGCCGACGTTTATGCAGTCTCCACAAGAGACCCACCTTAAGACAGGTATAAGGATTTTTGAATATGTCAAGGGAACATTGTGGGGGGTTTGAAGTTTCGGAGAGAGATATCTCATAATGGATGGATGGTAGGAATCGCACTGAATTGATCAACCATTTCAATCCCTTGGAGGATTACTGATCAACTCTCTCTCTCGATCCGGATCCTTAATGTCTGGCATTGGCTGGGGGATCCAATATAGAGAATGAAGGCGTAGGTAGAGTGCTGATTGATTCAGATTAGTCGTCTTCCTGATCAAAGAGATTTTGAGTCCAGGTCGACCGATAAGGCAGTCTCCGAAGTATAGAGGTGCTACACTTCTACCTGATGGATTCGAACACTCGCACTCGACCTATCCCTTTCACTGAGGTCGCACAATAACCTCTTCCCCTTCTTTCTCCCACTATATCCCGGGGCAGATCCTTCCAACTCATCTATCTCGGCTTTAAGGGATAGGGGGGCCTGATTGATCATAGGAGTCAATAGTAGGAACGGATGAAGCGATATCCTCGCATACACATCCAGAAAAGAACGAGAAGTCATCCCTAATTTCTATTAGGGCCCACCAGACAATTCCTTATTTATCAACCCGGAGACGAAAGCAGCTTCAGAAAGAGAAGATCTACTCCTGTCTTCCCCGCACCCGGCCGTCTGTTCCAAGCCTTCCTATCCGGATGCCTTTCTCTCGAATCAATATCCATAGCAGTAGCTAATCTATCTGGTCGGGGAGAGAAATGCTAACGAGCTACCCTCCTCTGAGACCCCCTGCCTGAAGATACTACTCTTGAGGACCCTACCTCCGGATAAAAGAATTCAAATAGCCGCGGCGATTGCTCCCGATTCCACTCCCGCTGCAACACTGCAAATGAGTTAGGAGTGAAGGAGGCTTTCCCGATGATTCAAATAGATCAATTGAGCAACTAACCCTCCCTCTCAGCCATGGTCAATCTGACTCTCCCCTCCCTCAGATTTAGATAAAGGGTCAACGTCGACTTGAATAGGAACTGGCCCTTTCTCATGCTAGGAAATCGATGAATCAAATAGATGTATGCCACTATTCCATCTTTCTCAGCCCAACCCTTCGCGTTATCGCTTCAGTAATCGCAGTCGATCGGACATCTATCCATTACGAAAACTCGTTCTGGCGGCATCTCCGATTCGGTCATCTGACCAGCGGTGGGGCCATCATATTACGAACGGACGAACTATGCTCTCCTATCCGGAACCGTGGGTCTTTTCGAAGTGCAGTTTGTGACCGAGGGATCGAAAGAAGACCGCTGGGAAGGAAGAGGTTTTAGCAGTTTTGCAATCGGATATAGAGTGGGTAGGAAGCGTCAGCAGAGCTCTTTCCTTCACTGAGCGAATGCTATCATGTAGGTACTCGAGCAATAGCTGCTTCAGGCACTCGACCGGTGGATCGAATTGATGAACCTGCTAAACCGAACATGGGGGAGACGAGACCGGACCGTCCTGCATTCAATAAGACCCTCTTTCCAATACGTCATTTTTGATTGGCACCGTATTGATCGTTATTACATAAAAAAGATGACTGCCCCTTATGTTAGAGGGGGATTACCGTCTTTTCAATAAAGCGGGTAAGGATATGGGAATGCCCCCACCCATGGCAAGGAGCTTCCTGAAGGTCCCTTCGGTTCGTTGTCCGAGGAGGAATGGGATAGAGAGAGGAGCATAGAACCAAAATCTCCTCTGTTCGTAGTTACCGAATGAAGGAGGAGGAGACTTTAGAGTCAATCTATCTCCCCTATCAAACCAGGGTCGCTACCGCTCCACCTTGTATTCCTGATCGACCGGCAGGGAGAAGTCGCGCATTTCAGATAGGAGATATTCAAAGAGTATTGAAGACAGATCTTTTGATCCTATCTCTATTAATTCCTTACCCTAATGTAAGAGATTCCATTCCTTAGTCGATTCGCATCAATAGACGATTGGCAGCGGAGCACTGATTCCCCATAAAGGCCGGATGCGCTTGAAGAATGAATTTCTGCTTTTCACTCCTGGTTCGGTTCCGGAACCAGAGGCTAACAATGGCTAAAAGAGGGAATAGGGGTGGAACGAATGGTTAGGTAGCAGGTTAGGCCCAGTTGCTCCTCTGGTCTAATACCTCCCTCCTCCCATCCTCCGTTTGTTCCTTGACGGCCGTAGCTTCTTGCTTCTACGCTGCTTTCGTCGCTCTATTTGTGTGGTATCTCTCTCAGTTGGTTAGCTAGTGTCATTGGCCTTCGGCTCGGCTTCTGCAATCGCTAGAGTAGCCCCCGTTATTGACACGGCTTCTGGCTCTTCGGGTCAGCTACATGGAATTAGCTTGCTAAGTCAGAGTTGTTAATTGGTTCCAGTAAGCCGCTAAACATAGCATTAATCATTCAACTTCCGCCGCTTGCGTCTTTCACTATCATCACTGTTCTTAAGCATGGATTCATATCGATAGGATATATTTCATTCCATATCTCCTTCTGGCTGGCAACTGACCAATCTTTCTCTCTAGAGGGGCCCAAAAGATACAAATACGCTCCTGAGGAGTATTCCTGGGAAATTTACTCCTTCCTTTCCAACCGGATTCATGAGTGAAGGAAAAGATCAGATGGAAAGGACTCTCCTTCCTTCTCTCCCATCTGCTCGGCTACTGATATCTTCTCTACAGCGAGTGATGAAGCTTCGAGTATCCATTCCATCTATAAGGTTCCAGGAAAGAGGGATAGACTAGATGTGATATGGAGCAAGGGGATGCCTCCCTCCATCCATAGTTGATAAGTCCCTGAGGGAGGGGGACAAGGTGACTAAGGAATTAAAAATCAGGGCAAAAACCATATATAGCTTTCTTCATCGAAGAAGGTGCCAACTCCTGAATGGGTGGTTTGGTCGGATAAAGGTTTGCCTAACCCATTTCAGTTCATTTCGATGAAATCGACCCCACCCCCTGTTCTTAGACGGAAGCCTGGGAGTAGAAAGCTCGAAAGCTAGTCTCCGCCTCTGTATCTTTCTTTTCTCATCTCGGCGAGCTTTGCCCCTTATAAATGAGAGACGTGATGATAACAATTGACGAGTGAGGCAAGGGGCTTATTCCTCTTAATCGACGAGGGCTTGAGTCCCCTATGGCCAGTACAATGTGCTAGCAGCATCTTCTATAACGCTGGCATCTTCTATAAAGAAAGCTGTCCTTGGGGACTCCGTCTCGTCTTTAGGGACTATATTCATTCCTTAGTCAATCAAGTTCTTGCGTCATCAGCTTTTTGCATATAATAATCGCTGAACGTACGGCTTGTGGTACCGCTTATGGTACTGCTTGCGGTACGGACTGCTCTTCCTGCTGTTAACAGCGCTTTCCTTTTCTCTTTTTGAAGGTTTCAGGCCTAGCTTGACGCGGCAGTAGGGACTGCTTTTCGTGCTAGTGTTCGGACTGCTTTTCTTGCTTTTGCGGGCTGGGTGTCATGCTTTTAGCTGAGGGCTTTCCTTGCTTGGCGCTTTCCTCACTGCTTTTTGACCGTTCTCTTCCCGAAGTCAGACTACTACCGAGTTCCGCACCAGGGCTCAAACCATGCGTCAAGGAAACAATAGCCCCACAACCCAAAGGCTTTCCGAGAGATCCGAGAGACATGGTTCAACTAATGGTGCACTATCCTTCTCCCAAACATTTCTCAGCGAAACCACTGAGTACAACTTATTAAACGGAAACTACGAACAAGATCTTAGAGCTGTCTCCATCATCCACAGCTCTGAGATTAATGTGCAGTTTTTTATGTTGGAGTCATGAATCACCTCTTTGCACAATTTGTTTCTAATCAACCTTTTTTCCGTGTTCCTCTTTTTAGTAGAAACCAAAATGAGAATAATGAGAATCTCCGTAGTAGTTCCACGCCCCCTCTCGCCCCAAATGTGAGAAGGTGCTTTCCGAAAACGATCAAGGCAAGGATTTTCGGTAGTCATCTATCGCGACAATGGATCAACCCGATTTCCAAGCTATAAAAAATTTACAAAAATTCAAACCACGCTCAAAAAAGTAGAACTCCAACCATTCTCCTTATGGAAATCGCTTGCCACCGGGATTAGCCAGTTGCCCTTGAATTTGGCTTCGGCAATAGATCCAAATAGAGGCTACAAAGCCACCCTACTTTGATCCCCGGATCGCGTTATTGGATTAGCGGACGCCACAAGACAAAGTAGTCGTACAAGGACATTCGGCTTATCAGAGGCAATGGCCTTCGCCTACGTCAAAGACAGCCGATTCATCCTACTAACATGTCTTCTGCTGGGATTGGGTGTCTGGTGGTACCTTCTGCCAGAGCCCCTATTGGTTCAACCAACGGCTTGCTGCTCACCTGAGACGCTAGTGCAATTAAGGAAGCCGCACAATGCCCAATGAGGAATCTGGGCTTCCCATGTATTCATCCAAATCAGATCCATGATAAAGTTATGGACACATTCATGAAACCGGAAGTCTTTGATCCTCTCCAGCTCAAACCCGATAATCGAACAGTAGCTTTAGCAGTAATGGTTGGCGTTATTGTTCTAAGCCTTGCCCTAAATAGGGGAATAAATTACAGAGCAAGGGATCATGCTATGATACTAAATAAGCATAAGGTTGAAGTTCTTCCTCATATTTTGCACATTGCTGCGGTGAACAGGCATATACTTTCATTTTTTAATGATATTAGAAAAGTTCCTAGCAGAAGTAGAGTAGCCGCGCCTTTCGCTATGGTATTTTCTCATACTCCATATGTTTTCAGAAAAACTTAATGGTTCATTTTCTGTGTCATTTTTCAAAATTGATTCATTTGATCGCGCCTGAAACTTTTTTAGTTGAAATCACTTTCTCAATCTGACGTGTTCTTTTCTGGGCTTCTCCATGAATTGACTCACAACACTTCAAGCATATGCAATGTCCAGTCGGGCGATTGTAAGGCATATCAACCGTCACAATCAGTCTCCTATACACCATAGCATCAACAAGATCACCATCCATGTCATGAGTCAAACCATGATTTTGTTCAATAGGAAAGTGACATGGTTTGCATCCCATCATTCATCTTTTTTGATAAAACATCCAGTGCATACTTCCGAGGAAAAGACCATTGTTCGATCTCGCCACTTCGATGCCCAGAAAAGACTGAAACTTTCCAAGATCTTTTATGTTTCATTTCTCTCTTAGCTGCTTTTTTAGATCTGAGATAGCTTCTGCATCATCCCTAGTAACTACCTTGTCATCGACATAAATAATAAGAATCGCTATACCTGAGTTCATCTTCTTAGTGAAGAGCGAATAGTCCAACGCAGCACGCTTGAAACCAGCTCCTTCAACGGCCTCACTAAATTTTGTGAACCATGCACGAGGAGCTTGTTTCAAACCATAAATAGCCTTTTTAAGATGACACACCAGGTTGCGATTTCCATCAACCTAGATTCCCTCCGGTCGACGCATGTACACTTCTTCTTTCAAGTCCCCCCCTTATAGTCAGTTGAAACGCATTCTTCACGTCAAGTTGATGAAGACCCCATCCTTTCACAGCAGTAATAGACAAGATGCATCTGACATATGTAATTTTGGCAAAAAGGGCAAACGTTTCATCATAGTCAACTCCATGCTCCTGGGCATACCCCTTTGCTACAAGTCGAGCCTTATGCCTTTAAATCGACCCATCAGCTAGATACTTTATACACCCGGCAGGGGCAGAGACAGGAGCAGGAGCAGCACCAAAAGAGGAAAGGTAGGAGCAAAGCCAGTTGTGGTTTAAGTTTCTTATCGAGACCCGTACCCTTTAGCTTCCCTTCATACGGTTATAGACCTAGAAGTAAAGGCAGGAGCATCCCTTCCATTTCGAGAGCTAGAAGCAGGAGAGCTTGTTGTTTACCCATAAGCATGAAAGGTCTAGCATCAGTCGTTTCAGCAAGTGGTTAAGCAAGTGATTCTATAAATGGAGCATACTTTCCCACCCCATATAGATAGTTGCTTGGATCGGCCTAACCCCCATTGAGAGAGAGGAATGGATTCTATATACTCTTTTTCGAGTGAGGGGAATCTGGTACTTTGACACGGCTACTACGGTCATTATAGAAACACTCTTTCTCTTTGACAAGCGAGTCAAGATCTTCTTCATCGGATCACAGAAGGGCTTAAGGATATATCAGCAACAGGGATTTTCTCTGGCCTGCCAAGCGAAAAGACTCACAGTCCACCGACTTACAGGTAAAGGTATAAGAAGATATTTAATCCAAGTAATAAGTAGCTAAAAGGGGGAGAAGAGCAAGGAAGAAGTTCTATCTGATGAACCGGGAGGATATCGGAGCACATCATGTTCGAATCCGGGTTAGAAGCAAATGCGACCTCCTTCGCCCCCCTATGTGCTGAGAATAAGAGGAGCCAAAAAGTGAAAGTCATTTCAGCTTCTCAACACATTGCTTGTGTGAAGATTGGTGAAGATGGAATGTGGGGAGAATTGAAGGAAGCCTTGAAAGGTCCTATTATTCCCTAAGCACCTCAAGGGCCAAGAGAAACGGGAAGTCAGCATATTCAAACGGAATTTTTCTTTTGCCATCCACTTTTATCTCTTCATCCCATTCTAAAAAGTGAGTTTTGTCTTATTGTTAAAGTATAGATGTGCCTAGAGAAAAACTTAAGATAAAAGGTCTCTCTAATACCATCTATCATCTAACTCTCTAAACTCAAGCTTTTATTAAAGAGAATAGGTCTTTCAGAGGCTTCTCTTCGATAAGCAAGGTATTAGAGTTAAGAGCTACTACTACTTATATTATAAGTCTTAAGGTAAAACACCTTAAACAGACTAAAGGAACTAGTAGAACTCATAGCAAGAAACCCTAAGGGAGGTAGAGGGTCCTTGAAAATCCTCATGTTTTTGATTGGGGTTTGATGGAGCATCCTCTTGAGGCACTGTCATTTTTCCTGGGTCTATAAGATCGTCGGATCTTGTGCTTAAGAATTCCAGCAGTAATAAGTCAAATGCCCTAGACCGTCGATGGAAAGCACAATAGGCTGACATGTTCTAGTAAGGCGGGACAGGATCTGGCACTGGCTTTGGCGTCAGGAGCTGAACAAGGCCTTTGTTTGTCCAATAGCAACGGAAGGATTTGGCTCAAAGAAAGGTAGCTTCAATGGGGTGAACTGGCGAAGAGATCGCTTGTTATTCCCATCGTTCTGATTGTTTGTAATTACGAGGGACTTGCTTGGTTTTCTGACTTGGTTCTGGCTTTGATTTTGCTTTGCCCCTATCTAGTGACGGTTGGCATTCTGATTCTGATGACCGTGATTATTTTGCCCGGCTGTTGGGGTTGGTTGTTGTTGGGATTGTTGCTGAGAAGCTCATCTTCGCGGGTGTAATCTAATTAACTTCATCATCATGACGACTGGCATTGTTGTTATTGTTACTGCAGTTATAACTCTTGTTGTTGTTCCATTTCTTCTTTCCGGAAGAAGGGTTTCCGCTACTGTCAGATTGCGAAGAAGACGAGGTTGTTGCTGCCGAGCCCACTATTCAAAGCGCCTCTTGGGCTTTGAATACTAGAGAGTATTCCAAACGATTTCCCCATATAATCAAAGACGAAGGCTTATAAAAGTAGCCCAGAGTTATATAACGGGGAGCAGCAGTGGTTTTGAATAGAATGTCCATATGGTCTGCTTCTGGAATTGGTGGGGAGATTTTTGCTGCGACAGCCCGCCATCGCCCTACATAGGTAGCGAAAGTCTCATTTGGATTTTGATGCAGCGCTTCTAGGTCAGTCCTATCTAGTGACGGATGGGCGCCATGCTCATGTTATAGCAAAACTGCTACTGGAATTTGGCTCCCCAAACGTTGACCCCAATTAGCTATAAGTCCCGGGGCCAATGAAGTGAACCAATCCAGCGCTGGTCCTTCTAAGCTCTTCTGAAATAGTCTGATGAGAATGGGATTGTCATCATGAAATTCAGGGCATGCAGAATGATAGTAAGTGTGCCAACTGTCAGGGTTTCCCATGCCATCATACTTGTGAAAGTTAGGCGGGGTATACCCTTGTGGTAACCTGGCCGATGGGAAGAGACAGAAAGAACTTCAGCCCCTAGATAGTAAGGATTGCTGCGTCGGTTCCTTTTTAATCATCTCCAGTTTCTGGGTTTTGAGCTGCTGCAGCTGCTTCCACAAGAGAGGGTCCACCTGATTGGAACCACTTGCAGGTCTCGCGCCTGATTGAAGGGAGATTGTGGTTGCTGGACCGGAATAGATGCTTGAGGAGGGGTTTGAAATTGGCTTGGAGGAGGAGCAGTGGCCTCCGTAGCGAACTATGAACCTCCGAAATGTGCTTGACTTGGTCCAAAGTTTGGACATGTGCCCATGGAAGGCATTTGAGCCTTGCTGGTACGACCTTTCTGGCCCGGGACTTATAACTAATTGGGGGGAGGCTCTAAAAGCAGGGAATCGATGTGGATGGGCTCTGTTGCCCTAGCTTGTTGATCTTGCTCCTTCAGTAGGAGTAGGGGAGATGTAGTTGATCCCACAGCTGTAGGACGTCGGGCCATTGTGGGGCCTTACGCTCTATAGGGATCGGGGGCTGGGTGGCATGGTACCACTGGTGGATGAAGCCCCTATATAGTAAGGCCTGCAATAGGTTGAGCGCCTTGGACTTGAATTGTTGCATAAGGCATGGAAAGCATGCGCTGCATCATCTGCTGGAGTTCTGCCATTTGCTTCTTCAATGCTTCGAAGTCAGCTGAAGAGGGTGTCCCTGTGGGGCTTGCCTGGGATTCTTGCGAGTTTACTTGCACATCAGTCCTCTCTACGAGGGCATTTTCTTCTTCCATAGGTGCGCCTAGATTCAGACGCCGCTTTACAGTAAAAGACCGAATTTCTATGGAATCAGTTCGAATGAACTTGGATCGAGCCAGATTCATTCTCAATCGAACTCTCTTCTTCTTCATCTTTTCTTGAGGAGTACTCCCTTTAGGATGAAAAGGAAGGGTTAAGAGCCTTCTTTCCTTCACCTCTTTTGAATCTTCTCACCCCCCTTTGATCCCCCCTTCTGTTGAGTCACCTTTCTTTATTATGCTTTTGGTGGTGTGAAAGCAAGATAGGATAATTGAAAATGGATTTCGAAAGAATTTAAGAAGGAGAGCTTTGACAAAAGATGAAATTTCTTTTCCTTTGAAAACCCTTTTTTTATTTTAGCAAGTGGGATACCAGAGGCTTCACCAAAAACTGTGGTTTGCAAAAAAAAAAAGGATAAGGTAGAAAGGGGGCAACCTTGATAGAAAGATCTGGAGATCTGAAATGGAGATGAGAGGGTTCCATTCACTAGAACTACCCCGTTAGCATCTCCAAACGGTGGTGTTAACCCACTTGCAAAACTTCGGGCACTGAAGGGCATGCGAGATATGAAATTCCATTCTCTTGCTTTTTCAAAGTCCAGCTTGAGAATCACGAGCTCCTGTCCCGAACTACGAGCCCATTCCATCCCTTCAAAGGCGGCAATGACACTGTCGAGGATGAATCTGTTGGCAATAAATCCTGTTTGTTCCTTTCTAATAATCTTGGAAAGGATGTGACGAAGTCTTAAGGCCAACAAACACCTTTGCCTTGCTTGATCTTATAAGAAGTGGATAGGAGACTTTTTATGGGTCTCCAGTTTTTAAGCACTCTTTTATCATCACCTTTCTTTCTGGATAAATCGAATAATGCCTTTGTTGATAAAAGTCCCCAGAGATCCCGCTAAGTTATAAACTTTGAAAAGCCCCTATATAGTGACGCCGCCAAGTTTTTCTGAAAAAGGGAAGCATCCCGGGACTTTGCGAAGAGCCATCATCTCTTTCACAGCATTGTGAAGTCCATTTAGAGAGAGAGGTGCCTCACAGGAGATCCTATCGCCGCCCTATCTAGTAAGTTGAGCTGGTTAGGCTCAGTGCATTTACGAATTTCCTCCGCAGCTTCATTATTCATCCCTTGGGAGGTGCAAAGTTGAGAATAGAAGCGTTGAGATGGAGGCCGCAATATCTCTGGGGTTAGAGATCTCTGGGTCCCCTTCCATAATGGAATCAATATAATCTGCCTTGAACTTGGTCTTCAGATGATTGAACATGTATGTAGTTCGAGGGTCTATCTCCTTCTAGAGTCCAGCCTATTTTAGCTCAGATTGCATATCCAAAAAGTCAAGTCTTTAGTCTTGATGCGCGCAGATGTTCTTGTGTATGCAGAGTGGGTGGTAATGTAGTCCTGAAGAGAAGGAGATGAGGGGCATCCACTTTTTCCAATGATCGAAGTGATCAAAGTGAGAGAAAATGGAGAGAATATCGGATGGGGGACAAAGGAAGAAGATGTACTGACGAGATACGACTGACTAATGGATATAGGTGCTGCTCTTAAGGCTTCTTAGGATTGGCATAGGGTGCCACCTTAATAGCTACTTTTGATGGGACAGAACGATTTACCTATAGAAAGCTCCTATGGTTACGCAGCTACTAATGTGCTTCCAGTTGTAGATAATGGTTGCTCCAATCCAATTGATCCTAATGCTCGGCCGATGATGGGAAAGAAATGAGATGGAGTAATAGTGACTAAGCTACGTAATAGGGCTCGACCGAGAAAGCTTTACCGAAACCATGATATGGTATTGATTCATTTCCTATTTCTAGTCTCAGTTTTGATGGTAATGGATAGAGGAAACTCTTCTCTTCAAGCCAGTCCCTTAATCGTCAGTGTTGAGGTGATCGTAGGACTGTGTCAACCAAGGGCAGCTTAGTCAGGAAGACTATGACTATTTTAGGAGTCAGACCTAACTTGCTCTCGGTCCTACGGCAATCAAGCAATGAGTAAGGAAGAAGATATAGTCAAGGGGAGAATAAAAGAGAGATTCTTTTGAGCAGGCAGTTTCAGCATGATTTATTGAGTTCCAAATATTCCCTCCAGACAGAAAGAGACTCCTTCCTGTACGGTAGTGAAGAACTAAACGAGTTGGTTGGTTGTTTACCAACAAAAAGGTTGGGAGAAACTACTTATCTGTCCTTCCTCATCCGCTCGCCTACGGCTCGCTAACTGCCTTCTTTATTCCTGGCTTCTCAACTTTTGGTTGAAAACCTCCTATTTTGAATGAAAGAAAGACAGATTACCTATGAGAGGTATCGATTTGGGACTCAAAGAAGGTCATTTTGGAAATTCCTGGACACGTCTTCTCAGGATCTATCTTTACTCCTTCTAAGCCGATGATGTGCCCCAAGTATACCAGCTTAGCTCCCTCATCCCGAACAGGCGCTTCTCCCTATGGGCTTGCAGCTGGTGCTCACGCAGAGCTTAATCACAGTCTCTACGTGTTTCAGATGCTCCTCCTCTTGCTATAAACCAGATGTCATCGTCGTAGACCGTGACAAATTCATCCAATCCAAATAAGGCCTAAGAACATCGTTCATCAGCCGCATAAAGGTTGCAGGTGCGTTGGTCAGACCGAATGGCATGACGATCCATTCATATAACCCTTGGCTTGTCTTTAACGCGGTCTTCCAACGCCTTCCACCACTTGCACTTGGTGGTATCCCGACTTCAATTCTATCTTGGTGAAGTAACGGGCTCCCTCAACTAGTCAAATGGGAATCAGACATCTATCCTTGGCAAAGGATAGCGATTCTTTACTGTGATCTTGTTAAGGGCACGAGAATCCTAATCCACGCACATGCACCACGAGCCTTCTTCGGCACCAAGACCACAGACGAGGCACAAGAGGATGTACTGGGCCTTACATGACCCTTTTCGAGCAGCTCTTTCAACTGCCGCCTAATCTCCTCATTGGCCAATGTCGACCTCCTGTAACGCCGTTGGGTAAGACAGCTCCCTGTGTGAGTTCAATCGAGTGTGCTCCAAGCTGCTACAGGCTTTCAATCCAAATCAGCTACAGCTAAATGAAACCAAAAGCAAAGCTTGAAAGCTCAATTCCTAGCTGCTACAGCTAAATCAAAGGCTACTACCTTAGCTGTTCTAGTAACTCCTTTGATTTAGCATAGGGAAGGTGGAAGCAATATAGGAAAATTTCTTTGGGCTATTTTTAAGCTATGCTACTAGCTTTGCTTTTGCTATTAGCTCTTGCTAGTACTTTAGGAGCAATAGCTTTAGGAGAGGAGCTCTTACTGTAATTAGGTATGTAATATTAAATAATTGCGGATCCTACTAGATAGCTAAATATAGTAGCTTAGGAACAGAGCAATTCAATAGCTTTAGGAGCCTTCAAAGAAAATCGAATAGATTTGCTTAGCGGCTACTATTTTCTTTCTAGTAGCTGCTTCACTTTAAGAGCAATTTGGAGAACCACATAGCTTGCTCTGAAGCTATTACATTGATAGGCAGGGCTTACCGGTATAATAAAGCAGGCAAGCAGTTGAATCCTTCGCAAATGTTGCTCTAGAACTCTTTTAGCTTGAGCGAGTGCAATTTATATCATACTTGCGCGCGCAAGTCATTTCTTGCGCTCGCTCTAGCAAAGATAGTTCTGCAAGGTAATTGCTCAGGCGTTACTAGCTTTTCCTGCTGGGTTGTACTGCTACTAAAGCAACGCTATTTTGCTATTCGGCTCCTAAATCGAACTACTAGCAATCTGATTTTTTACTCATTCCATTCTTCTTCTGCTGAGATGTTATGGATGTCACACACAATCTAGACAACGACTCAAAGTGCCAGTTGTGAACTCAGACCTTGAGAGAAGCCGCAGTTGACTGCTATTTTGGCCTAGACGATCCTTAGACGCACAAGGCGCTTCGAATTGTACAAGTCAGTCGTTCCTGGAGCTGTTTGGAGCAGTGCAAGATGAGGGCGAGGTCATGGACAAGTGAATGTCCATGCCTGCATCGAAAAGAGTCAAGCAGTACCTGGTGCGCTTCAAGGCGCAACCCAATTCACGATAGACGATGGCGACACGTTGATTGAATAAGAAGTGGTTCGTGAATGGACTTTTGCTGTCTATCCGAGACCGAGTCAATCTCTTCCACCCGGACTGGAGCAAAGCAAGTGGTGGCGCTCGCGACGAGCCTAGAAACAAAAGACCTTCTACAGCCCCTAAACGAATGAATAAGGGGAGAAGGAGGCGTTAGATGTTTCAAATCTCAAGGATGACATGCTCAGAATGGCCAAAGACGTCGTGCAAGATGCTGCAGAGAAAAGCAAAAGCAATGACTGGTGCCCTAAGTGTAAGACCAGTGGAAACTGCCTGGCCGACTGGCCTATTGGAATCTCCATCAGTTAATGGCTTATTAGTCTTTCGACAATAATTGAGAAGTACAAAAATTCAACCACCCACGACACGCACTCTGGCGTAAGCATGCCCGTGCTCCAGGCATCGCATCGTAAGGAGGTGGAAGTCATAGAACACTCGATCAAATACGAACGGAGGGAAGGGAATGGGCCCGCCACCCGGCCTTTCAGCGGAGTAATCGAGAGTTTATTGAGGCTCATTTCTAAATAGAAGTGCTAGACCGAGTAAGAGTCACTGATGAATCCATCCACAAAGGGCGCCTTCGCTTCACAGTACGACTCATGTACACACTCACTGATCGATAAGCTGACCCCCTGGCTGCTAAAGACTGCCTTTGAGAAGACTGACTTTTTATATGAGAATGATCCCCGCTCTTCGGCTGAAGAACTTTTGTCACTTGAAAAGACTCCTTATTTCCAATTCCCCGCCCGTATCTTGTCACCGGATCGACCTCGTGATAGAAAGAAGAATCCTACGACTATCGCCTATGTTGTTAATTCACCAGAGGGATTAACGAATAACAGCAGGAAGATCCATTCAATTGAGCTCCCTGTATTGATTCTCCTCAGCTGCCAAAAGAGTAGCCCGCCCATCCAATGGTACTTTACATCACTGCCAAAAGGCGGGCCAGAAATCTCACAAGCTTCTCCGTAGGGACACGGAGAATAGGAAAGGATTCATAGTGGCCAGCCCAGTCCGTCACTTTGACCTCTGTCATTACGATAGGACACCTAAGGCCGGTGGCCGCTCCTGTCCCTGTCTCTATTGGGGCCGACACTCTTGTTTTAGAGCTAATCAAGCTTCTTCCATTTCCCCTCGCGGGTGGGGTAGGAACCGGGACCTCGCTCCTAGTAATATGTTGGTTAATTATGTATGTGCTTTCCCCCTAAGATGAGAATCTTCTTTCTCTTTTCTTCTATCAGATCTTCGCGTGTGGATGACTCAAAGGGCAGGGTTGCATTGGGATGTTCTTATGCCCAGAGCCCTAGCCCCCTCGTCCCTTCCACTACATTGACCCGCTTGCTGGCGGGGCTCCTCAATGTTTCGGTGTGCATGCACCTGCAGTACTGTTATGGGGCAGGGGCCTCGCACTACCTTATGCATTGATTAGCTTAGCTGGGTGGATTACTGAATACGTGCTGCCAGCAAGAAGCCTCTTGCTTGAGACCCGCCTCCCCTTCAGCTTGAGGCTCGCTTAGTAAGCAGCTCCCCCCCTTACTAAACTTCCGTCACTTCCCTGAGACCAAGGCTTAGCTAGCAATAGACAACGCTATAGCTAGCTAGATTTTGACCAAGTGCTAGCAATAACTAGCCAAGCAATAGCAATAGACTTGTTTAGTGCTTGGCTAGCTATTGCAATATAAGCTATTGACAACGCTAGCAAGCGCTAGCGATAGCTAGCAGTGGCCAAGACTTAGCTAGTCTTGCGCTAGACCTTACGGAGTCACTTACCAGCACTAGTTCGTACCTTAACTAGCAAGCAAGGCAAGTTTCTTATAGCTTGGTGAGAATTTTGTGACTTTGTCCTTGACTTTCTGCTGTATGTCAGGAGGAAGTTTGATCAGCTTCTGCTTGACCGGCTTGACACCTTCTTTGAGAATGAGGCGGTGCTCAACCAGTGATGTCTCCAATCCAGTAATTAAGAAAGAGGTCTTCCGACTGAACGATCGACGGGGCGTCGTTTACCTTCTCTCTCTATCTATAAGAAAGGCAGAAAGAAAAGTGAGGGTTAGCTATAATCCGCACCTCCACCCCTAGCCATAGAAACATCTCCCACTATTTTGTTGCTTCATCGACTGACTGTTTTGATGAAGATGGAGAGATTTCAGCTTCTTCCGCCTGTTTCTATGAAGAGAGAAGTGAAGCCTAGCAAGGAGCCGGGGAAATCTACTAAAGAGTCTACTGAGTAGAAAGGAATGTGTTCCTTCCTTTCCTTACTTATTTACTTACTGACTTTCATTTTGATCTATCTAAATCACGTCTATAGAAGACCCGGGTTAGCCAGACGTACGTCAACGCATATTAACAGTGCTCAATATGATCTGCAGTTTGATCGCGGGGCGGGAACAGTTGATAACTAAAGAAAGGCCTGATATGATGAAGGGTTGGTTGCTTTATCTATGTCTCGCGCGTGGTCCTACACGACGATAGTCCAGCCTTTGAACATGGGTAGGATATAGTCTTTGAATGAGGACCGTTCTGGACAAGATTTTAGACAGGGGTTGTTCATGGGGAACGCGGGCCCCACTATACAGCTATGGGATTTTTGCATTGATCCCAGACAAGAAAGACCCACATACTTCCCGGGTGAAATTACCATTTCTACCTTAGAACTTCTGGCAACCGGCTCATAGGAAACCGTTTCCTCAAGATATCTGAAGCGACAACTACATGGGAAAACCTATCTTGTGCACGTATCTGTGTAGAACTCGACATATAGGAGGCTCCCAATCGATTTGACAACTCCTAGTTGGAGAAAAGGGTTCAATGATGAAGCACACACAGGCTTTGGACTATGAACAGCTACCGAAGAATGTGCAAACCGTTGTCATGAATACGGTCGAGAGATGTTGTCCTAAACAGAACCAACCCATCCAACTAAATTCCAATCAGACGGAAGTGAACCTGATCAGACTGTAGCCATGGAAGAAACAACGATTGTTGAGTCTCAACAACTGGAACAGAATCCCACAGAGAATATAAGGGGATTTAGATGTTCCGTTGACACAGAGGGGAAGCCAACCATGGGAGGTGACACAGACCTATCAACACGGTGGTCGGACAGCAACAAACCAGCAACATACGAACCAGAGGAAGGTTGAAATCCACTCTATCAATGATACAATTTAGAATGACCAAAGTGAAATGTTACAAGAAGATCTACCACTGCAACAGGTTCTACAATAAGGAAGAAAAAATGATTGACAAAGGTAAGTGAGTCCACTCGGAACTAAGAAACTCGCAATCAGAAAGTGAGTAAGTGAAAACTCATTCCCAACTAGAAATGAGGAGGAAGAGGATCGGTCAAAATGGCTAGTGATTCCAACTGATACATCAAAATTGCCCCCTACGTTACCAAAGAGACAAAAAAGACCCGTGTCAGGATGAACTAGTTATCTTATGAAGAAACTTCTCCTGGAACATTATAGGCTTAGGGAATAGAGAGAAACTGAATCAAATTCTCAGGATAGTATAACAACATCAGATTGACTATTATTGCAGGAAATTCGACTGGGCAGCCAACTAAGCCCAGGATACCTACTGGAGTCGCTTTCAGTGGTGTTGATCACCATTCCAACACTATGTGTCGGCCTGATTCGGAAGAAGAGAATGAAGGCCTCGCCTCGACAGTACTAAACTAACGACTCCTTACTGGATAAAATTGGGCATACCAAAAAACTCTGGCTCATTGATTGATATCTCCAATCTATATGGACCACCATTGGCACGTTTCAAAAAGGAATGAATAGAGGGGGCACAGGAACTGGAAATGTTGAAGGATATGGAATGTTTATACAACCTCTCAGAGGGGATTATAACCAGATAGATCAGACTCACCACAAACTCAAAGGGCGGTCAAAGATCTGCTGATCGTCTCATGTCTACATTCAGAGAACTGCTCAGTATAATCTAACTGGAATTACAGAATTTTTCTTTTACCTGGTCTACTCAACAACAGGGAGTAGAATCTGGGAATGGACCGAGAAGGATTCATGGAGAATGAATCTATCTTACTTGAATCCATTCCTACACTGTCTGATCATAGACCTATGTTAATGACAACCGAGGATAAGCCCTATACCTTTGAGGCTTGACTGGGGCCCTATACCTTTGAGGATGGATCAACAATGGCTTCTGAATGCAGAATGTATACAATTGATTGAGGAAACGTTGGAATGAAACTCCCAGGAATTTGAAAGCTCCTGCCTACTGCTTTAACCGAAGACTAGTACTAGTAGCAGTAGCAATTCAACAACGACTAAAGGCTCCGCGGGGCGAAGGAAATGGCGTTACAAAACAAGCAGGAAACACGTGAATGGGAAAGGAATATTGGAACAAGCAATTGAGAGAGAACCACATGTAGAACACATAGTGGACTATTGTATGTATAGAAAGCCAGATTGGAAGCTCAAGCAAGTGAGTCGCTGCGCCTACAATCTCGACAATTGTGGTTAAAAGGTGAGTTTTTCTTTTTTCCATGCATCCATTAAGAAACGCAGAATCCACACTTTCATCATTTGAAATGCCCAACAGGCCAGGTTCTGGTTCAGCATGAGGAGATAAGGACAGAAGTTATGAAATTGTTCTCACACTTATCCATCTTCTCGAGCCAACAGGCATATAGCAGCAGTCCATCAAATATTGAAAAGAGTCCCCGGGGCACAAACAAAATTATGAAATCTGGTAATTCGACCAGTAATCGCTGTTCATAGTCCAAAGCTACTGGACCAGATGGATTCCAACTGAACTTCAACTTCTCTTCTACAGATAGTGCAATGCTGGAACATAATTAAGGACGACCTCCATCTCCATATGGTAATTGAAGTCGAACAGGAGCAAACCAGGTGCAATTCAATCTGGCTATGATTCCCAAAGAAGAAAAACCTCACTAGACCGAGGCCCATTGCTATGGGGACTGCACTGTATAAGAGAATGACTAAGGTAATTGCCAATAGATTGAAAGACATGCTGGCTCTTTTAAAAGGGCGCCTTCCTAATAGAATTTTGATAGGAAGAGAAATTGATGATTATCCCAAGGAGGCTTACCACTCCGCTGATAGATCAGGTGAGCCAACCATGATCACTAAACTCGCCAAACCCAGCATATGATAATGTTAATCATAGGTTTCTATATGCTTAAGGAAAATGGGATTTGCAGAGTCGGGTATGAGAGTTTTTTTATATACAATGGATAGCACCAATGATCCATGGACGACCAGTGGGGTTCATAAAAGGAACCAAACAAAGGTCTGCGACAAGGCTGTCCCCTCTCTCCATATCTCTACTTACTGGCTGGTTGCAGAGACATGAAATCGACTACTCAAACATAGCTTCCAAGCGGGACAACTGCAGGGCATTCAGATCTCTCCAGGAACCATGGCACCACTTATCTCACAGTTTGCAGATGACACAGTAATAATAACAAACCCAGATAGAGAGACTGTTCGAGGCTTCAAAACTTTATTTAATGTTTTCCTTAAAGACTCCGGGGGAATTGTCAACAAGAACAAGAGTTTTTTATACTTTAGTCATGTTACAAACCCCAGACGACGACGGATACTAAGACAACTGGGATTCACAGATGATCTATGGACTGACTTCTTGGCTTGGTCCCATATACCGTCAATCTATAACTATAAGGCTATAAGGAAGGGGCGCAACGAAACTTGGAAAAAATGCAGTCAAACAAAAGGAGTCATTCATGGCTTAGCCTCAGTGGCAGACAACTACTTATAAAACATGTCTTATCGGCTTATACCAATCACATGGCTACCATACTACTGGCACCCATTGGTTTTAGGAAGGCCATCGAAAGACTTTGTCGTACTTGTGGAGGGGAAGGAAAAATGAATCTCTTTATGATAAACAGATCCATTTTGCAAGTTCGTTATTACGGGTAGTTCCTACAAAGGATCGGACCAATGACGTATACAATACTTGAATTATCGATGTAGATGCTACATAGTTGGTTCTCATCCTTCAGAGACTACGAGTGTAATAGGAGCATCCGTAAACAAAAGGATCACCCTAAGATGATCATCTCATGGCTATTGAGAATGAATCAAATCAGATGGTTCTATTTCTCAATCTTTCTGACTTGCTCCAGGTCGAAAAGATTGAAAAATTCAATCATTCACAACCACTGATGAAGGATTCCTCGAAAAGTTAAGGATTAGTAATCCTTTTTAGAAATCAAATGGATTCGGTTTTATACATACGCGAGGAAGGTAATCAAAAAAGAAAGAAGATGAGTTCTTCTTTCTTTTATCACTTAGGAGCCGTGCGAGATGAAAGTCTCATGCACGGTTTTGAATGAGAGAAAGAAGTTGCTCGGAAGATTGCCTTTCCTTTGTTAATAGAAATTCGATTCCTTCGCTTCCTCTCCTTATTTATACTTACTATAGGGCGAGCACTTTCGTACCTTTGGTTTTGGATTAAATCCCAAGTCAGCCCTAGAAGATGGAACGAATATCGAGTAAATTGCAATTTTCCTTTATCAACTTCTTTCGTTTGACCCCTCCCAATAGTTTAATCAAACTCGCTATCGGGGCTTAAACCCGGCCTAGGAACAACCACCCGAAAAAGCAGAATCTAAGACTTCAAGCAGCCCTACTAGAATAGAAAATGAAGGCACCTTCGTTACAGGAAGAGGTGGTGATTGTACTTTGAATGGACAGAAACTCCAGCTGGTTGACCTGGTTACCTCTGCCAAAGATGCAGTGGATTTCTAAAAGATCGATTTGAAGCCAAAAACACCAAATTTCTTAAAG
Source organism: Magnolia kwangsiensis (assembly GCA_037074715.1). Taxonomy (NCBI): domain Eukaryota; kingdom Viridiplantae; phylum Streptophyta; class Magnoliopsida; order Magnoliales; family Magnoliaceae; genus Magnolia; species Magnolia kwangsiensis. The sequence goes on along the minus strand of CM073587.1, from coordinate 65,917,021 downwards.
TTTGATCATTCAGATTAAACTCACCTGTTGGAGAATCTATTTAAGACAAAATCCTTCCTTTCCTTAGCACAAGCGCTAAGCGATAATAATACCTTGCTAGTTGGAAGCTCCTGCAGCGTCAACAGTAGCGGTCATTGCCCCCTTTCTGGCTTCCTTGCTTGGTTCCCTTCCTTGCCTGGCTGTTAGAGTTGACTAATGGCTTTCGCTATCCGTTTCGAAGAGCATGAAATGAACTGAAATCCTGATCCGATCAAAGCAGATTCCAGAATCGAAACCTTCCTCAAGCAATTGCCTCTTCATCTTTCTTTCCCCATGCCTTCTGCCTTTTCTGTTCTTGTCTCTCAAAAAGGGGAGTCCACTTCCTGATTCGACCCATTCCTCTAAGTTGGATCAGGCACTCATACTCGATCATGCCTTTCAGACTCGAATTCAAAGTCAGCTGGATACGTACCTTCCTAGACTTCGACTTCGAACCCTTGTCTCGTTTTTCAAGAATAGCTGAAATGGCTAGTTTCTTTACTGAAAACCTCGATTTGCACCCTATAAAATAAACTTAAGGGCATCCAAAAATGGGGATTTCAAAGCTCAAAACCTGCCCAGGAACAACCGAAACCTCATACGCGCTAGACAGTTTCCATACTGGAAGAACGAATTGACTCGACAAGGAAACCAAGTCAAAGGGTCGCGCCTGACAGCCAAGCCCATGGAATGTAAGAAGGTAGCTCTCGCTCGCATGTGCGTTCCTCTAGTACTTCCTCAACCTGATCGTTCTGATTGAAGTCTGAATTAATTGGCAAGATATCCTTGCTTCATCCGATCTTCTTCTTCTAGGAGCATCCGATCAACATCTCCTTCTATTTCTATTTTCCTTTAGCAAAATATATAGCCTAGCCATAATAATACCTTGTGGTTAGTTCATATAATAAAGCAAGAAAGAAAAGATCAAGAATCAAAAGCGCCTTCAAGCAAGTCTACTGGAATCAAGGATTGAGTCGCTGGTTCACTCCTCCAATCAAGTGGTCAAACCTGAAAGCCAATCCTTGAGAACCCGACAACTCGGCTAGCCCGGATCCATATCATAGGCTTCTTTGGTGGCTTTCCCCCTTCGCTACTTTCTTAAGATTGAAATTGAAGTCAAGGAACCTATAGAAAAAACGCAGGTTGGCTCATCTAGATAAAAATCTTCCAGTGGCAGCCAACAACATAGATTTCAGAGCCTAAAAGTAGCCCAGCAAAGCGAGCAAGTTTAGAAAGGAGGGACTCATTCCACCCGCTGCTTGGATTGCTGAAATCGCTCAATTGAAGCCAAACCGGGTTCCTCGATAGAGTCTATTGAGATGCCAGTCAATGGTTGGCAGGGCTTGTTATGCCCAAAACAAGGCTTTTTATAAAAGATTCTCGGAAGAATTTTTTCCTTGCCTTTCTTAGAGTTCGAAATCCCTATCCAAGCTGATCCAATTCGGATTTGACTTCATCTCCAACCCCAGAACTAAAAACCTCCCTGGAGCTTGGTCATCCCAGATGAGCTGAGCTACGAAGTTTGGCATTCGTGAGGACGTAGCATTGATCTACTATATAAGCAGAAAGGGCATTCTCGCTTATCTGTATATGATAATTTGATAATTGGGTCACCGCGGCAGAGCTTCAATCGAAATAGTGATTCTTTGGCCAGTTTTACTTATCTAACCCTCGAGTTTAAGGCATCTCATTAGGTCCCCCCATTATAGGCAGTTTCAAAGGCCCTAAAACGCTTAAACCCGGCCTTGCAACAAGGAACCTAGACAGAAGAACGGAATCGTAGCCTTCAAGCTGACGTCTGAATATCTCATTCATAATCCGATGAGTCAAATGAGAAAGGGGCGGTTTCATAGCTCGCGTCAACTGGCCCTTCGTCATCCTTTCTGTGAGGGAGCTTGTCTCCTCCAGCTTGTCTGGTTAATAGGGTTCTCTATTCAAATATTCAAGAAGTCACTCCGCTTTCTGGGATGGAGAAGTTTTCCTTTCTTTGATTCATTCACCCGACATGATCATCTACTTTCTTCCAGTGGAGAAGGGACAGACCTTCCCCGTTTAGTCGAATAAGTCAAAGCTATTTTAGTCACAGAAATGGGAGAGACAAAAGCAAATCTAAAATCTTAGCCAATTCCTCTTGTAAGAAGGTAATCTTCCCTCTCGCCTGTGCGTGTGCGTTCCTATCTCTTATGAATGGGTCAACCGGATCGTGAAGATCTTACTTTATAGAAGCTGCAGAACCGCTCTGAATCCTCAACTTCAAACCATCTTTCTCAAGATCGAATTTAAGGCTAGGTTTCGTTTATATAGGCAAGGGGGTTGGCGGCATCTGACATCAAATCACCTTAGCTTCATCAACAAGGTCGGTCACTTTCAAGGCTTCCTATGAGCAAGAGAAAAAGCAGACCTTCAAGCGGTCAACAGATCGGGTCCAGCCAACAAGGTTGAGCTATGAAAGAGAACAACTACTTATTATATATATATGAATTATTGAGAATGGAATTGAAATGAGGTTTTTTTTATTCTTGAACTCTTTCGAATCTTGTACTTCCACCTGGGGCTTCCATTCGATTGGGCCTTTTCACACTCGATCCATTACAATCGATCTTGAACCACAATTTCTTTTTGTTAAGATCGATTGCTAGTGCCTCAAGGCCTGATTCTCATCCTTACTCACTGTCAAGGTCAAGGGAGCGGGCAGGCGCAAATTATGATAAAGAAGATGGGGGAAGAGAGAACAAGACGGGGTGAAGCGGGCTCAGGACAAAAATTCACCAGGGTTTTTTACCTTTTATGGCATGTGATTTTGATGATAATGGAGGTGATCCGCATGAAACGAAAGATTCTTCTAAACTGACTTTGCATAGAAGAGATGGACTTCCAATCCAAAAGCCTTTATTGCCTCCTGGCCATGCGCCATCGATTCCAGTTGGAAGCCCCTTCTTTATTCGCTCTTTAGTAACTTCTTGTGCTCTAAAACACTAGAATGACTTGCCTCATAAGAGAAATTACCTGCGGGAACTCACTCCCCTTTTGGGTTGGGGCTTGAGTTTCGGACATCCCTATTCTTCTTAGGCTTAACGAAGGCGCATAGGGGAAATCCACCAATGGGCATAGGTAGCCAGTCTAGCAAGAGAGGACTGAGAAAATTGAAATGCTGTTTGTTTTTAAATAAGATAAAAGGGGTAGCTACTAAGGAATTCTTAAACCCAGCAGCGAGCAAAAGGGGTAAGGTAAGGTGTTAATGAAGTGAACTACTTCTTCTAGTAGCTAGGGTTGTCTTTCCTGCCAAAAGACTTTAGCAGACTACCTTGAAGGGACTGCAAGCTCTTAAGGTTAGTTGCTTACTATATATAGGGTCAACACTACTGAAAGAGAAGACTGAAAGCAAAGACAGGAATAGTAGATTGACTTTGTTAGATATCTTACGGTTCTCATGAGCAAGCGAACCCAGGATGACGAGGTCGGCAGCGCAGTTGAAAGCTCTTAAAGGAGTGAGTGAAGGTAGTGACCTGCTCCCAAGGGAGGCTTCCCGAATGCCCTAAAAAGCGTAGGTCAGAGATCTTGGGAAGCTTAGCGAGCTAATATTCCCCCCTATGAATATTAAGGCGAAGTCCTGGTCTACCTTACCCAGTCTCTATCCTATCCTTTCTTCATTAACTTGAGTCAAATCCAACGCTCAGCTCTTCGCCTAGCAGCAGAACAGCTAAGACATTCTTTTCTTGTTTGTCCTTCCAAAAAGAAACTATAAGTCCCTTGAACCGCTCGATAGACCTAATTTCTTCCTTCCTGTCCCGCTACCTTATAATTTAACTATCCACTATATCTGTTTGTTCTTAATATATCTTAGTTATTCTTGGTTTCTTCCTCAAGCTACTCTTCTTCCTCTCCTATCTTTATCGATTAGGGCTCACCTCCTCGGATTACCAACTCGATAGTAGGGTGAGTGGGCTCTCACCTCCAAAGGACCCTTGCTTCCTAACCTTCCGTTGTTCTTGAATCTCTTGGCTCGGTATGCTTCTTTTGCAATTCCGGTTCGGTTGAGTTAGTTGCTTCCCCCTTACTATATAGGGCTTTTCGGCATTTAAAAAAACAAGTCTCTTTAGCTCCTCTATAGGTTAGGTTTAGTTAGAGGAGATTCGAATTTAATGATTTTATTACTGACTAAGGGAGCCTAGCTTTTCGAAAGATAATCATTTGTGCAAGACACGACAGGCTTCGCTCCTAGCTCGACCAGTCGGTGTAGGATTCAAGATTAGGTATTAAGTAGAGGATTCATTCGCTAAAGATAAGATTCCAGATGAGGCAATGCATTATAGGTATAGGCTTCAACACGGAGAAAAGTGACTCAGGGATAAGGATAAGCGGCTGATCTTCTCCAAGCAAGAACTCACCATCGACGGGAAGGTTAAGTCAATCTTTCTAGAGGACTCTGAACGCTCTTTTCAGTTTAAGATTTAAGGTCCGGGATAAGATAAAAAACTCTCCATTAAGGGGGAGAGGAAATATCGATGGCAATCAAGGATTTATTTCGGAAGGGGTGCTTACTGAAAAGAGTTAAACACTATGCTCATTGCTTTTCTTCCAAAGTCCTTTGAAGCCAATCGGTTGAAAGATTTCAGGCCGCTCCTCAAAGCCTGTATAACACTGTCTACAAGCTTATCTAAAAAATCCTAGCAACAATAGGCTTAAGTCGATCCTCCCAGAGCTGGCCTAATCAGGAAGCTATAGTGAAAAGCAGGCACATCGGTGAAGGTGTTATCATCGCCCATGAGAACGATCCATTCTATGGACCGCATATCATCCAAGAAAGTGGTTGCCTGAAGCTTGACATGATGAAGGCACTTTTAAGCCCTTCCCGAAAGAAAGAGGGAATGACCCTTCCTCTTACCTTCTGTTGAGACTGAGATAGAGGACTGGGCTTTCTCCCTCTTCTGCGGGAGTAAACTCTGTCTCATCCTCATCCCCCCGGGATAAAGGAGGAGGAGTTTTGGTACTTCAACCGAGGAAGGCTCGGACCCGCCTCTTTGTTTGAATCACTTACAATTCGGGCAGACCCGCAGGACTGGAATTCTTAAAAAGAAGGAATGTCTCACTTTTCCTATTCTAGTACAGGTTCTTGCTCAGTATAAATCGCTTCACTTTGAGTTGGCTTAGCCCACGCCTTGACAAGGCTGTTGTCCCTCCTTCTACCTGTAGAGAGAGCTGGAGTTATACCTTTGTATAACGGATTGATTGATAGTAGGATCAATCATGTTTAGTTCAATTTAAGATCGGCATACCCCAGGTTTGAAGAATTCGATGACAGGCCTTCGCTGCAAAAGATCCTAGAATTGGTGGATTCGGAATCGGCTGGATTGGAGGGATCCGGAGCTACAAGGATCCTTCAACGAGTTTGAAACTCTTTTGATTCCAGGCGGCCGGCCCCTTTCTATGGAATTTGCTATAAGTAAAACTTGTCAACTATAAAAGTCAAGGCTGGTTCGAACTTGTGATTTTGAGAGCCCGAAAAGCTTCTACAACTAGAGGGTGGGTCTAACAGAAAGCGAGGAGCTCACAACAGCTAAATCACGATCTCCGGACGAGCTCATAGTGATATGAGGCTGCCTCTTTTCAATGCTGGAAGTGAAGTGAGCATTGCAAGAGCTATCTATTCCATCGGGGAGATGGCAAGCGGAACGCACCCAAAGTCATAGGCAATGACGTTTCCAAGCTACCACATTCACGCATGCCGTGGAAGATCATATGCAGTTTCCCCGATCTACCTGTTCAAGCGAGCGCTTGCAAGCGGCCAGGACGTACATCGTACAAGATGTCGCTCACTTCCTTTAGGAGGAGGGACCGGAGTCAACCTTACTCCCCTCATTTGCATTTGAGTTGAAGGTCTTACGCCTTTACCACTATGTATAGGGTTTCACCTCTCCTGGATGAACAATCGAGAAAGGAGCATTTCCCTCTCCCCCGCTCCGGTATTTTTGAAACATAAGAAGAGCCTTACTTTCTATTAGATTAGTAAAGTGCTAGCTAGCGCCCGACCTAATAAAGGAGCCTTGATGCTTTACTAATAGGTTTGATAAAGGCGCTTTTAAGCCCTTTTACTTGCTGAGAAATGCCCCATTCTTTCGCCCCCCTAGAATTGGATTTTTTCTCGCCATTCCCCCTTCGAAGGCATATTCGTCCCCTTTTGCCGCCCCATCGTCTGGGCTCTTCTTCAAAAATCGGACATCGAGAAAGCGTACGCTTCCCTTTTTCGAGTTCTTGATAACGAGGGGCCAAGCTACATAATCAGGAGGGTCTGGCGATCTGCTTCGATGGAGGGAGAAGTGCCCGCCAAAGTGTGCTTTATTGAAAAGGGGATATGAGACGGCTGGGGAATTTCTCCCCTAACTTTCTTCGGTTTGGTCAGAGGGGTGAGCGCATAGTTTAGTAAGGACAGTTACTTTCCCGAGAGGGCTCCCTCATCCATTTCTAGGCTAAAAAAGGGAGATCAGATCTTGTCTTCCCTCTTCCCTTGGCTGAAAATCCTTCTTCTTCCTTCCAACCTTGACCACCTCTCTTGAATTGAATTTCCATTCTTCCAAATTCCCCTCTTCTTCTATGAAGGGAGTCGAGGGAAGCGGGTTAGGGGGTGCGCTGCTAAGGCCCGGGGAGCAGAATCGAGTCAAACTGTAAAAAGTATTGGCATTCAGTTAGTTAGCACTACTTTCTTAGACAAATAAGTAGGGCTTTCTCTTCTTCGACTTACAATTAAATGTCTTATGCATCCTGCCTCATTGGCATTCTATTAAGGTGCAGTAAATCAGTAAGAAAGTCAAGCAGTAAAAGTCAAAGCTCAAGCCTACACAGTCAATGAAGAAACACTAGCGTGAAAGGAAAGGCAGGCTACCTACTTTATATACGATTACGATAGGATATTCTATCCAGCCAATAAAGTTAGGAAGAATGCACCTGCCCTCTCCCTTGTGCTACTCCTACTCCTGTGCTATTCAATCAATGCTTTTGGGAAGCCAAGCCTCTGAACTTTTAGTAGCGCTATTCCATTCAGTCCGGAGCCCAAAGAAGGGTAGGGAGGAGAGGGCCTAGTAGGGCAAGGGAGTACACTATATCCTATGGGAAGATCCCGACAATACCAAGACTTAGCTTACAGCCCAAGCAAAGTAGGCGCATTAAACTCATTAGAATATCCAATTATGGGATGCTTCAGGAGTGCCATAAAAAAGAGGCCATTGGACTCGATAGCAAGGGCATCCACGAGACCATAGAGCAGGAAAAGTATGCATCCACAGGTGAGATGGGGAGCTATAGAAGCACAGAGCATTGAGAAATGTAGGTTGAGACAAAAACCAATACAAAGGCCTCTGAAACTGCCTCAAATAGTATCATTCACATCATTTGCAGGGAAACTCGATGAGTAAGACTCTTTCTTTCAACCAATCCCATGAGCATGTAACCAGGGAGAAGGAAGATGTGGGGGTAGAGTGAGGGTTGGAATTCGCCCGTGGTCGAACTGTCCTAAGGCTGTGGTAGAGCCAGAAAGATAATACCGAAAGGTGGGAATGAGATGGCCAGGGGAAGAAAGAGCCACCCCAAGGAGGAAAGCTGAGTGCCCATCCGCCCGAGGAAGATCTGAGCAAGGTGTATAGTGAGAGGGAGAGATGGCAGCAGATGTTGTTCCGCATCAAGACGTTGCTCCGCATCACAGCTTAAGGATATGGCTATGGATTTTTGGTTCGCTCGCGATCCGCACTTGGCTCAACTAATAGTACCCCTTCCCCCTTCCGAATATCCTTATATAAGCTACTGCAGGGTATGGCTCTCTACCTGAAAAAGCTGCTATCTACCTTTAGGTTTTAATGCCTCCAATGCCATTCAATTGAGTTTGGATAATTTAAACATACCTGCTACTAAGCATATTTAAATACATCAAGGAGCTGGAAATGTTTCTGATGCAAGCGAAGATAGTAAAAATGAAGAATCTTCTGACGTTATCCTGCATCAGCCAAATCTTGCACTTTCTGCGTTCCCAACACTAGGAAGTATACTATATATACTCGGGACCTCATCTCCTACCTTATGGTAAAGACCACCCTTTTGAAGCTATAGAGGTTAAGGAGGAAGATATAGAGAACATTTTTGTTGGAAGATCCCTTGGCACCTCTGTAGGTTTCCAAAGTAGCGGACTTAGCAGTCCCCCTACCTGAGTCAAGCTTCATCCTTGCCAACTTGAAAGAAGACCATCCAACACGATGACCTCAGCTTCATGGTTGTAGCTGGTAGATCCGTCTACCCCGGACGAATTTATAAATCTTTCCCTGAAGCTTGCATACTAATTCCTTTCTTTTTCTTCTCTTCTCGGGGATAAATAGGGGATGGTACTTTGCTTCGCTCCTCGCTTTTGTTCAATTATAAATAAATAACCACTTTGATGGAGATTTGTAGCATCATTCAAATAAATATAGATTGAGATCGTAGAAACATGAGCTTGTGATATGGCTACACCTAATTCCGGACCGGTTAATGCAAGAACTATAAATAAAGGACCAGGATCTCCTATAAAATAAAAAAGATCATTCATACATAGCATAGTCCAAGCGGACCCACTTAAAATCTTTACTGAACTATGACCGGCCATCATATTAGCAAATAAACGTATTCCTGATCTTAATGCGCGAAAACAATGAGGGATTAGCTCAAGGAGTACTAAAAAGGTGCTAACGGCAGTGGGACTCCTGCGGGTAATGGGAAGCTTAAAAAATGAAGCCCATTTCTTTGAAATCCCACTATAGTAATGCCAATAAAAATTGGAAATGAGAGACCCAAAGTAATGAGAAAATGACTTGTGACTGTGAAGCTATAAGGTATCATACCCTGGGGATTACTAAATAACGAAAAAGTAGAAGTGACCGAGATGCGAGGGGAAAACTTTTGTTGAACATTTCCAGAAAGACCACCTATTTGTTCGTTTACTGGTTTCGGCATGAAATCATGAATAAGCTCTACCAAGGATTGCCAAGAATTTGGTACTGAGTTTCCCCCTCCATTTTTAGTAACAAAATGAACCAGAAGTAGGACCAAACTGAGAGTTAGCAGCATAGACAAAGATGGATTTGTGAATGAGAAATACATTTTTTCAATATTCATAGGAATCAATGGGAGAATGGCAAATTACTCAAGTGGGCTGTTGGGCGTAATCGTAAGAAACACTTTGAATTTCATCCCTTTTGTTCTACTTCTTGCTCTCAAAATTCAGAAAGACTTGTTGGAAATCACCGGTTGGGTTGGTCCGACCAAGAAAGGCATGGGAGTTCCAGGCGTCGGGCCGAGTCAAGTAAAGACTGGCTACCTATAAAGATCCCTCACTGCACACTTTCTATATCTCTGTCTACATCCAATCAGCTGGGCCCTCAACCAATGGAGCTCGCCTTCTACGGGACTGGGCCCATCCCCCTCAGCTGGCGTTAGGATGACCCCCACGACGGATGCCCGGTGGATACAGCCGGCCGTACGAATTCGGCTAGGGCCATCGAAACTTCTCCCTTACCAATCCCAAACCTAACCAACTTTCAGTTGCCGCCCAGTTTCAAAGTGACCACCCAGAAGAACGAATGGCACAGAACAGAGAGAAGTTCTTTATATACGTCAACTGGATAAGCCCCTTCGGGGGGTGAGAGACGACTCGACGAATATGATCGACCAGCAAGGAAGAGTCCGGGGCTCTGTCCTCACGGGAAACCTTCTTTCGGTCGAAGACCTAACTGACACCGCGGGTCCTCTCTCGGAAAGGCAATGTGGTAACTCAAAAGATGGGTGACGTGGCACCCTAGGTGTCTGATTTTTCTCCCTTCTCTCTCCTCTAGTTATGGATGAGAGTAGGTGAGTTAGGGCTTCTTGGTGGGTGGAGTTTAGTTTCTTCTAGGGTTTGGTTCTCTCTTTCCCGAGGAAAGAAAAATCCTAACCCTCCCCAGGGTGTGTTGTTTTGCGATCTGTCTGAGGCGTTCTCTTCCTCTCGCTATGGGCTTCGAGTTGGTATAACTAACTATACTATATATAATATAACGAACTAGTTATATATAACTAACTAATCGTTTTCGCACAGATTAGATCTTACCAGGTTAGTATGAATATGTCGGGTTAGGGTTTTATTACCCTGTGAGTTATCTGGTGAGGTTGTTTCCGGCATCAGTTTCCACCTCTGCTCTGGTTTTGCCGTAAAACACTTTCTTTGATCAATATTCTAATTGTTTATGCAGAGATACCCCAGGGGGTTTAATTCTTTTTTTTTTTCTTGGATGCTTAAATCAGTTACGAATTGATAAGGACATGGAGTTTCATGGTTCATCATTTTTTCGGGTAAATTTCTGCATCACTTTCGCAGATTTTGACTTCGTTTAATTAATCAAACAAAAGAGATCCTGTGATTTCGCAGCAAATCTTAGCATTCCTAACATAGACAACCCTCAACAACATTTTTCTTCTGCATTAGGTCGATGAGATAGGGATAAAATAATATGAAAGAAAAAAGTGGACACCAAGAGAAGTAGCTTGACGAAAGTCATTCTATCCATAATAAAGAAGCGTTGACCAGTAACTAGAATACCTTGTACATTAGCAAGGGTAACATGCATAGAGTACTCAACAATTAACCAAATAAGCAGCAGCAGAATTCTTTCTTCAGAAGACAGCCATTCTCCCCACTATGACGTAAGATATGATCAGACTTAACCAGACTTAAGTAAATGTGAACATGTCTGAAATGCTGAAATAAGAACTTTTTTTAAGGTAAGGAAAGGAAGAAGATGCCTTTGTTTCTGACTTTTCACGGTTTATTTCTTCCTTCATGTATCCTTGCGTAAGTGAGTAGTATTGAAGCGTAAGTATCTAGTTGAGTTGTTTGATCTTTTTAAATCGAGATTGCGTTGGTTTCTAATGTTTCGAAAGATTCGATTAGGCACTCCGACTTTTCATAAAAGTACCTCTTGAAGTTCTTTTTCTCGATCTTGACTCTGCAACTTCGAACAAGAAAAACCACACAAAGCTAGTTGACTCCGTGGTTGATTTCAGGTTCTCTAGTCTTTCAAAAAACGATTAAGCACCCTTGCCCTACTTTCGTCAAAGTACTTTGGGAGGTGCTTTTTCTCGATCTTTTCGCTGTTATCGGACTCTGAAATCACTCTTTCTTAGGCGGGGACAGGATTCGAACCTGCAATCTTCAGGTCGTGAGCCTGATGAGTCGACCAATTCCTCTACCCCGCTTGTTCCCCTTCGATTTCTTTCACTATTCCCCCCCGGCTTTGGTTGCTTGGCCGGGGTAGAACCAGCACTTAGTAAGCGGCGGCGGCGCTCCATTCGTTAGGTTGGAGCTCCGCTCTTCCCCTCGCTTCGGTCAGCCTATCAACTGACGCGCCCTGTAACCAGTGCCTAGCTCTGACGAGTGACGAGAAGACCGCCACTTATACATCCTTTTCTTTCAAAAAAGATGAGAACACACCAGCTTTTAGATGAGGGAAAGCCATTCCTAAAACCAGGCATTCTCTTATATACGATACCACCAACGCCACCTTGGCAACTCTGAAAAGTGCATGAAGGCTAGTGGAACGTGCAAGATACAGCTCAGCTCCTCTGAAAAGCCGTATCACCCTATCTAGCCTATATAGTAATGGTGCGCTCACGTTTTTCAGAAGCTTTAAGAGATAGGGGTGAAACGCTTTAGTGTCTGTCCCTATTAGTTTCCCTATAAGGCAGTAATCGAGCGAAGTAATTAGTTATTAACGACTTTAATAGCAGTTCTTAGTCCTATGGTACTGCAACGATTAGTACAGATTCATCCTTCGAATTCTTAAAGTACATTAAGGCTAGTGGAGCGAAGGGCACCTTAGGAAAGGGCCTTTGATTAGTAGGGGTGCAACGACTTTGATTGGCAAAAGCAGCTTTAGTAGGACTAGCCTTCCCCACCTTCCGAATAAAAGCAAGGAAGAAAGAACTTTTAAAAACTGACTAATGAACGACCTTCTGGCTCCTACGGTCTTTTAAGGTGAGTGGAGCGAAGGGCTTCCTTTGAAGAAGCCCGAGCGTAACGATAAGCGAGTTAAGTTAGAGCGAGTAGTTTCTTTCCTAGATTTCTTTCTTTCCTTCCGGGAAGCAAAAGCAAGTCAAGTATAGCTCAGGATAGCCAATCCTTTATTGAAACGCTTAGCCAAGCTGAATGGGTCTGGGGAAAAGAATAGCAGTTTTGAAGAACTAAAAAACCAATAGACCTGTCCCCCTTGTCGGGACCTGATTGGAGCCATTCCACATCCATACTGATGTGTCAGGGAAAGCACTAGGTGTTGTCCTAGGGCAGAGGCTAGCCCAAGGTTTAGAGAATGCAATTTATTTTGCCAGTAGAAGGACGAAGTGGAGTCCCGCAATCACAGAACAGGAGTTCCGAGCTGTTGTGTTTGCACAACACAAGTTCAGACATTACTTAATCGGGTCGAGGGTCTTTATTCACACCGATCACTCCGCTATCAAATAATTTCTGACCACTAACAACGCTAGAGTCACCAGGTGGATCATCCTACTTCAGGACTTTGCGAAACCAACCTCTTGTGGAGAAACCAGTTGCTGATCACCGTTCCATCGTCGTTTAGACTCAGCGCCCTTGGATGATGTGGTGAACAGTTTCCTGATGAAACGTTGGTTTTCTGTTAACGGTATTACTCCGCTGACATTGCTCATTTGATTGTTTCAGGAATCACTCCGATTGGCCTGCTCATCAACGAAAGGCCCTAGCCAAACAGAGTCAACCATACACCACCTGGGTGGATGGAACTCTGTATAAGTTGGGACAGGCCTCAGTGATGAGGAGATGCCTCACTAAGGAGGAAATCCTTTTTTTTGTTATAACTTAAATGCATGAACCGGCGGAGGTCATCTTGGCTAGGAAGTAGACTACCAGATACTGCAGTAGGGCTACTATTGGCCGACTATTTTCGACGGTCATTTAGCAGAAGCTGTAATCATTGTCAGGGCAGACCCATACCGAGCGGAGCCATGCCTTATCACCCGGTAATAGCAGTTGAACCGTTTGAGATGTGGAGTCTGGATGGACCCATTCAACCAGGAGCAAACACATTTTGTTTTGCATGGAGTGACTAAGTGGGTGGAAGTCAAGCCAATGAAGAACGCAACCTCTGATGCGGTGGCAGCATTCTTGTATGAGCAGATCTTTACTAGGTTCGGAACCCCGCGGAGTCTAGTAAGCGACAGGGGCACCCTCCCCCCCCCCCCCCCCCCCCCCCCCCCCTTTTTTTTTTCTTTTATCAATCAGTTGCTGCAGAAGGTATCACGCATCTTCAGTCTAGTCCATACTACCCTAGAGGGAACAGAGAAGCAGAGGTAAGCAAAAGAGAGCTCGAGAATCTTCTCTTTTGGTATACACAGAACAGACTGGGAGGATAAACTCCTGGACACTGTGTGGGCCTTTAAGACCACCTGGAAAACCACTACCAGCCTCTCACCCTTTCGGTGTATGGAAGAACAGCAGTGCTACCGATCGAACGAGAGATTACTTTATATCGCAGCACAGCTAGATCTGAATTTGGATGAAGCACAGAGGCAGAGAGCTGAACAGCTCTTCTCATTGGATGAGATGAGGAGAGAAGCTTTCCACCATACACAGCTCGTGCACGATCAGAGAAGAAAATGGCACGATGCAAGAGACCAAAGGTCTTTCAGCCGGGGGCCCTTATATACGATGAACGATATGGAGATTTCCCGGGGAAGTTCCAAACCAGATGGATGGGGCCTTATGAAATAGTTGTTGTAACAATGGGACTGTCTGACTCAGGCCCATAGATGGTGAAGACAAGGATTTCCTGGTGAATGGGTCTCGATTGAAGCCATATTCAAAAGCCTTAACCCACAAGCAGTGGAAGGAGAGATTTAAGACTCAACTTCGCCTGAATGCGAATCAACACCTCGCATTAACGCGAAATGGCACTGTCATTCGCATGGACTTTCGGTGGACAGACAAGGACCATTCGCCTGAACGTGGATCAACATAGCATGGTCATTCGCGTTAACGCGAATCAGGCTGGCTGTTCATTCGCATCAATCAGGGCGAATGATCTGCGTTCTTCCGGATAGCATACTTCATCCGCGTTAAGGCAACTCAGAACTATCATTCGCATTAACACGAATCGGCTCAATGAAGCAGTGAGTCAGCAGATCGAAAAGACAGCAAGTGGATGGGCCATTGAATGCGAATCGATCATTCGATTCGCGTGAGACAAGAAGATTAAGGTGATTGACGGCAGCATGCTGACAAGGATTCAGCGGTTCGTGTGAGTTTCAAGGATGCTGTCATAGAACCTACCAGCCCGTGACATCCTCCAGGTACGCTCTTGCCATTAGATGTGCTTTTTCCAAGGATAATTGATTGAGAAATTACATTTCATCATTTGAATTTTCTAAGTTCAAAAGCCATTATGACTGCTCGTAAACACGACCCTTGAGATACTTAACCCGCACCTATTCAGTACACCTCTGACCACCCTTGCTTCCTATCCACTCTCTCTGCAATTCCCGAGAGTCTTTCCCTGTGTCGAATCCCAGACCTTTAGAGTTCACCCAGGGCGAGTTATGCTCAAACAGGAGAAGTGCCTGCTGGAACGATTATTGATCCTATGTCAGAGATAGCCGGAAGCACACAAGTATGTTACCATGGGAAACTTCCTGGACCATGCTTCCAGGAATTTTGAATTTAAGGATGCTGAAGTGAGAGAAGTCTTGACCTCGTATGATGTAGTGACCAGAACAGCCACTGTCAGAAATTGAGAAGTTGAAGTATCCGAGGCATCAGTCGCAGAAGCTACTGGGTTAAGCAGGGTCTACGTTAAGACGTTGGAAGGTCAACCTGGGCGTACATATGCCCTTAGACTGTTGACAGCTGAGGTTTGTGAGGAACTGGTACGTTCGCACCCCCACAGAGCCACGGACCCCAGTTCTCTGTGATGCCCAACCCATGGAGAACAATTGCGGAGGCTGTCCATCCATTCTATTATATCCATCACAGCTCAGCTTCAAAACTACTGAGCGTGCTTGCTAGCTACCTTCGGGATCTTGCTATTTTTCCAAAAATCAAAATCCCATTCTCTGGACGGACTGTGAGGAAATTGGGCTTCTTTGGTGCTTTTTACCGAGAACTGGCTGGAGTTGGTAAGGCTCCAGATTTTGCTGTCTTCCTGCGAAAAAAAAAAAAAAAGCCAGCCTGACTTGGAAAGATTCCCAAGGGCGGCGGGGAGGCAGAAACTTTGTTGATGTGTTGGGCCCCCAAAAATCGATCTGTATTGTTGATACAGTTCAGGATATGAATCTTTAAGAGGGGTGGAACCACGGATCCTCCCAGAAAAATATACAGGAGCCAACCGACCATCTCAGGCCCAGCTTTAGGATGTCTCTGCCATGCAGGATCCCCCTCCACGTGAGGTAGACGAACCTTTTTTGGCTTTCGACGAAGGGATTCCTTCTCAAGATTTGACTCCAACGGGCGGGAGAGACACCAGCTTGTCTTAGCCAACAAAGCCCCATTCGTCGTGTTCAAAATTTTTGAGGCCTAGCCTGCCTTCACTTTTCCTGGCGCACACCCTTTCCCACCTAACCAGATGGAAGCGGTGTCTCTCTTCCGCTCCAGACCATAGGAAATTTCTTTGCAGCTTTTCTAGGGCCTCTAGAACCTGGGACCGTCGAAAACAGAAAGCATTTCATTTAGAGAAGCGTCGAAGCGAGGACTTTATGAGTTGTGCCCGGCCCGCGATGGTTAGAAGCTGGCCCTTCCATGCTGCCAATTTCTCTTGAGCACGCTCAATCACAATTTTCCATATAGATGTTGACTGCCTTACCGGAAGAAGAGGCAGTCCAAGATAAGTGGCTGGCCAAGTCCTTCGGGACAGCCCAAAATCACTTTGATTCTCCTTTCCTTTTCTTTTGGAGCGACGAGTTGATAAAGAAAATCTTGCTTTTCAGCTGACAAACGTATGCGCGCGTTTTACTAATAGGCTGAAAAGCCGTTGCTTTCTTGCTGCATTTTTGCTCAGAGGCTTTTTCAATTGACAGACAAGCTGACATTTTGATGAGATAGGAAGCCCAGGAGGAGGATCCATATATCTTTCCTCTTCAAGATCACCATGAAATGAAGGAACGCATTCGTCGACATCCAGCTGATACATAGGCCATTTTCTAGCGGTAGCAACTACCTTAAGGGTTCGAACTGAACTTTGCTACTGGTGCTGACGGTTTCCTCATAATAAAGCTCATACTCTTTAGTGTATCCCTTAGCCACCAACCTGGCTTTGTATCTATCAATGGACCCTGTTGACTTTGTAAACCCTCCTTTGCTTCCCTTCAAGAAGAGGAACGAAGGTACTCGCCCTAAACAAATGAATTGACGGAGAGGAACTAGCTCCTTTGATTTTTTATGAGAGCTTTGAGTTCTTCCTGCATGGCTTCTTTCCAACATAACTGAGATGCAGCTTCAGAATCAGATTTAGGCTCAACAATGGAATGAAGACAGAAAGGCACAAACAATGGGAAGAGGAAAATCTTCATATGTGAGATGATCAGGAGGATGAGAGAGACGAGAGGAGCGACGTACCTAAACAGAAACAGGAGTAGGAGTAGAACCCGTGACCAAAGGAGCAGCTGATGACGAAGGCAAGAGAGTTTGGTGAGCTGAATCTGCCTGGGGTTGCGCCTCTGATAAGTCAAAACAGGCTGCCAAATAAAAAATAGTGGGGGAAGGGATGGATTTGAGACTGTTTCCTGCTGCGAGCGGTGTACGTCATGGCATTTCGGAGGGATGGCCTTGACCGCAACTGACGTTTATATTATAGACTATGCGATACTATGGGACGAGCCGGAGTGAGGGAGTCATTTAAGACCGTTTTCGGTTATGAATTCAGGAATGAAATGCCTTAATGCACTAGCCCTAGTTAAGGGTTTCCCCCCATTCCCTTCGTGAACTTCGTTCACTCTTTTCAGGTGACTCAAGATTCTCTATATCTCAATAAAGAATCTTTTGAGAGTCTCTTTCTGGTTCACTACGTGAACTGTTCACCGAAAGAATCTCAATAGAAACTCTAGCCTACTGCAATATTGGAACGAGCCTGAGGGCAGGGAGTTTTCCACTAAGGGACTATAACGAGTTGAGGGATAACAAACCCTATGCAGCAGTGCACTATAAAACAAAAATAAGCAAGGTGTGCCTACTCATCCGTCCTTTAGTTATTTCCCTAAAACAAGGGAATACCCTATGGAATGATTTCCCTATGTTGCCCTGAAGTCTTATCCCTTCTGATTTTATTATTAGAGCATTCAATTAATATGAGAAGGCTTTACACTGCGCGGTGCCACCTCTCACCGTGTTCAAAAACCTTGTACGAGAACTTGTATAGAGAAGGATTTCCCGTGGTCGAGTTGTCAACTCGACCTGGGCCAGTAAACCCGTCTCCCCCCGCACCTCCCGATGATCCAGCCTAAAAGACTATCGATCTATTGTCCCATATTAGGGGACAGTAGTCAACTGTTAGAAGGTCACAATATAAAAATGTGTGGCTGACCTCTATCGAGTTGTCAATTCGACAAAGGACCGCGAAATTCACAACCACCAACACCTTCCAAAATTCAGCCCCTAAAGGCTACTAGACTACCATCCTGTATTAAAGAATGATAATATAGCCCCTGAGTAATCACGATATACATACTGAATTACCTGAGAGATTCTGAAGCTGCACTCTTGGATTTAAAGCTACCGCGTGATACTAATAGACATGAATAGAGTACATTTGACCCACTTATGAATCAAATGCCATCTAACACTCATACTTTCATCGTGAAAAGTGAGAATTCACTCACCTCTACCTCTCTATTAGTCCCTTAAAAGCAGGGATTGAGGGGGGAGCCGGCTCAACCCCAAACTTAAAGAGAGAGAGGAAATGCGGTCAAGCATTCCTCGATACCTCACAGTTGCTCCCACTTACGAGAGCCCCAATGGGGCAGAGACCCGAAGTTTTCAAACTAGTTTCACCAGACTTGACCAGTACACTTTCTTTCTTCATAGCGTACCTATCCCGCCAGGCGAGCCAGCTTGAAAGTCCATTTTTACATCCTAACGCAAAAATTCACACTCAAAGGATTCCTCGGGCTCCTTCCCTCACATACTAGAGCGTTCTCTTGGAAATACCCTACCATGTAAGAAATGGCATAGGCCCTAAACCAGCAGCCGGGAAAAACCCGTTCTGCAGGCATTCAAACTATTAAATAATGTGAATAAAGGTACAGGAGAAAACAACCTTAAAGTAGACCAGTCACAAAACAAAGCGCCGAAGGACGCTTTACCGAAGACGATGAGTGCCAACCCCCCAGTTTAGACTTAAGGCTGATCTTACCGACGGTGGGATCAAAGAAGCAAATCTAGATAACCGTCAATAAATTAACAGCTACCTATCTGCAACACACTTTGACACCGTTCTCATTTTCCTTCTTCCACCATACCAACCCTTATTCAGGTGGTGCTCTTCAGGATTAAGTGGGTTGCGGACCCACTCCTTCCTCGAAACACCATTGGGAGTCAATTCCTTTTCAATCTACCATACGGAAGAGACTTCCATGTTGGTATCCACTCATCCCTCACTAGATGGGAATCGTGGCGAGCCAGGGGGCGATAGTATTTGTAAGGTCGAGGTAAGACATTCTTGACCACCGACACTACAAACACTATACGGTCGTCACCGTTACGTTTTAATTAGACATCAACGATAAAGATGATCTGCCTTCTCATTCCCCACGCACATGCTCTCCGATGAAGCGCAGGGGATGGGAAAGGTACCCAAACCTGGTGAGTGAAATTGAGAGAAGGAAGAACTAGGGAGAACCCCGACTTCCTCAATTAAATTCACAACCTTTTTGGCTAATAGGTGCTCCACTGATCGCAAGATCTCTGGTCCAACTACAAAAGACAACTAGAGTAGCCCATTAAAGGCCAACTCTGGAATGTCCGAGAACGTTTAAAAGTTCTCCGCCACGGAGGACACCCCCAAGAGGGAGTGACACCCGCCTTTCCTAGTTGAAGAGTCCCCTCGAGGGATGGCGCGTCGGGTTATCAATCCAAGTGATCCTTACAACCAACTGCAGTCCCTGATAAGGCTGCAGTGATGGTAGGAACCCGAGGTCAAGTAAAGAGTCAGATACACCTTGGAGTTATCTGTAGTGCCCCGGATCTCGCCTCTTTGGACACACCAGAGAGGTAGTCTAGGGCGACATTAATATGACACAATATCCAAATTTCCATAGAAGCCTATAACAATAAAAAGTTTGGTTAAAGTTATGGACTTCCAGGATGTCTCAATAATGGGACCCCTAAAAGAATCTTGGGGCCGCACACAACCCTTAAAGCTACCGTATAACGGTCAGGTTGACCCTCATACCACATACAACCTCTCTCACTGGCAAGATCGGTGATGTAGTAGAAGACTAAGAGTCTCAAGACTCACTTCCAAAGTGGGTAAGTATATTCTATCTTTTATTAAATACTTACCAACTCGAAGGCCAGCCCGAGTGTCCACATTGGACATTCATAGGAGCACGAGTCGGGCGGGAGTCAGATTAACTACTCCCTCGTACGCAAAGAACCTCTTAGGGAAACCCTACTATCAGTGATTTCTCACATACATAGCATAGGCTTGAAGGTGGCAGCCAGGATAAACATAAACCCGCTCCGCACCATTCAAACTATTAAATAATGTGAATAAGGGCTAAGAGAGACACTAACTGAGAGGAGTCCAGTGACAAATAGACCGCTACCGGTCGTTTTAGACTGGTGGCAACACTAGAAGGTATTAACCTCAGTGTTA
Organism: Magnolia kwangsiensis; assembly: GCA_037074715.1. Classification (NCBI taxonomy): domain Eukaryota; kingdom Viridiplantae; phylum Streptophyta; class Magnoliopsida; order Magnoliales; family Magnoliaceae; genus Magnolia; species Magnolia kwangsiensis. The sequence goes on along the minus strand of CM073587.1, from coordinate 65,897,120 downwards.
TCTGGACGTCACACCCAATAATGCCCTCTCTAACCATTCCGATATTCCCAACATGAAGTGGAGTTCTAAGACACATGGACTGCATAACACAGCCCGACGCATCACTTGAACCACCCACGTCACGCCTGAAAAGGCGATGTACTGTGGATCAACCGCATTGCGGATACGTCAACCCACAACACACCGGAGGAAATCGATGGCCTTCTGGAGTGAACAAACTAATTCACACCATAGAGTCAAGAATCTCCTATTGAAATCCACTTAATCCTTACAAAGGAGACATGGAAGTCTAGAAGGTCACCCTCTGAACCAGGTCAGTGTATTCAGTATTCCTTATTATACTGTTCCACAACCCTTCTGGCAAATACGTATCTACTGATCGTAAGATCACTAGAACACCCAAACCGTTTCACACGTGTAATTTATATCATACGGGAAGCACTTCATGTAATTAACTCTCCTTAAACTCACTGTGACGTTACTATAAGAAAAGAAAGAAAAACGAAAGAACATTTCAATAGATAACAATAACAAAAGTAAAAAAAAAAAAATGACTACTGGGCGGGACCTTCATTCGCCCCAACGGAGGTTTCTCTTCCTTTGATCCGAAAAGTGAGGCCGAAAAGGCGCTGCTTAGACAGAGTGGGAGAAAGAAGCTAAAACTGGAATCTGAGATTATCCGACAGGTTGACCTGAAAGGAAGTGGCTCGGTTGTTTAGCCGAGAGTGCGCCAAATGCACAATACCCTTAAATGGGAACAAATATATGCCTGACCCAAATCTCAGGTCTCCTTCTGGCCAGGGCCCAATCACCTGAGAAAGACATAGAGCTTGCGGGCTGAACTCCCAACCACAACAAAAAAAATACATTACAGTTGGTCAAGTTCAGGTGGAATACACGCAAGTCCCCAACATCCTGGATTCCCCCCATCAAGGGTGTTCCCTAAATCGGAATAATATTTGTCTATGAGAGTTTTGCTATATCCTTAACACATGCTTCTTTTCTTGTTAAGTTTGTAATTTATATTTCTTTTATGTCTGGATTTTCTTTCCCTACGATAAGGGTAGGAGATGCAAGGGCCGATCGTCTGCCGTAATCTACTTTCTATTTCTAGTCTAGTACAGTACTGCCTCATGACAATGATCTGATAATGTCAGTCTGAGATAAAAGAGAGATTTATGACACTTAACTTACTCGACGTTATAGCTTTGCATTTTCCGTTCTTGATGTTGGGGCTTATTTTCTTAATTCTCATATTTTTTCTTTTTGTGCCTCTTCGCTTCACAATTTCTGCTCTTGATGTTGGATGCTATACCTTATTTAAATGGATTTGAATCTTATGTATTTATTTTTTCTCGTCCAGTATGTTGGAGGCGGACTAGGGCCTGATAAACACCGCTAGTCCTATGCCTCCAACAACTCACTCCAAACCTTAAGGAAAACGGATCCAAGATTGGGTCAGAGCCATATGCACTGTTTCAAGGGAGGACCACCTTCTTGCGGGAGACATGGTCCGACGGTCCCTATCTTCAATCTATGATTGTGCGTATTTCATGATTCCAACTAACGAAGTTCGGCATCTGTAAGACCCGTATCTTGGTCCGTACCTTTCCGTACACTCCCGCGGTCGTACCGGTCGAATTCCGGCAACTTTCGACCCTTAAACGATATCGATGCGCGACCTGGATTCATGTACCGACAACCCGAGTCGACTCAACCCGAGACCAATACCATAGCGACCGCACCGTCGTCGCGGTTCCGATACCGCGACTCGCGCGCCGAGGCGATACCCGGATCAAGAGATATGGGCCAACGTTCGGTGCGAGAAAACGCCGCGCGTTGCGAAAACCAAGGGAATCTCAACGATGTGTCACATCAATCACATCAATCCCATCAATCAATCACCCATCAAGCCATCATATGTCAAGTACACATCACTTCCATCCCTTTTCCCAAGCAACCACAAAAGTCTCTCAAACCCATACCTCTCTTACACAAAAGCCAACAAAGTCTTCTCAACCCATACCTTTCTTACACAAAAAGCCACAAAAGTCAAATTTCTCTTACACCACCATCACTCACCCATCCATCCATCACTCTCTCTCTCCCTTTACATCACTCTCTCTCTTTCTCTCTTTCTCATTCCAAAACTTCCAAGCAACAAAAAAATTTGCAAGGGTTCCATACGTATGGAATTTTCCAAGCCCCTCTAAACTTCAAGTGGCCCACCTTCCTACCCCAAAATCCCCCATCTCAACCCTCCATTCTTCATCTTAGCCATTGAAGTTGAAGATAAGGTGCCAAGGAACCCCTAGGAGCGAGAAGATCGGACGGTGGGTGCTTTCATAGGGTAGTTTTTATTATTTTTATGGTGGACCAAGTGAGTCCCACCGATCAATGGTGTGGATCTCACTTGGGACCCCAAAATGTGGCCGATGGACCACTTGGATCATCATGATCGTTCCATGATGGGGCCATTCTCCATGGACCCCATCATGATGGTTATTTTCATTGCAAAAAGGTCATCTAGACCGTCCATAACGGTGGAGAATGGATCTCCACCGTTGATTTATAATTTTGATGGTCCCATGATCAAAGGGATCCATTTGTTGTATGCTTCATTGCAAGGGAGGGCCCATAATGTCGGGGTCCCTCCATCACAAGTCGTGTCCCACTCTCCATGTCTCTCTCTCTCTCTTTTATTTTATTTTATTTTATTTTATTTTATTTTATTTTATTGTAATAGGATGGTGTGGCCCACTTGAATGGATCACATCTTGATGTATTTTTTTTTATTCAAGCGGGGCCCACCTTAGACATTATCCCCATGCCGCCCATCATGTGGTGGCCCACTCCATCAGGGCCCTCCATTTTCAAAAAAAAAAATAATAAATTTAAAAAAAATAACCGTCCAGACGCTGGACGTCTTTAAGCAAGGAAGGAAAAGAAAGGAAAAAAGAAAGTAGAGGTTTTTGGGTGTCCCCTTGCATAGGCCCCACCATGATGTATTTGAGCAATCCAAGCCGTCCATCCTCTTACCTACGGTGTTTTAGCCGTTGGGTAAAAGTTTGGGGCTGATTGGAAGACCTGGTGGGCCATAATATCAACGAATGCATCACTACCATTCAAGATCATTATTTGGATTTATTTTACTTTCTAAGCATCCAAAAAATTCAAACTCTGGACTCATTTGGACGGCCTCGGGTCACTGATCGTAATGGCCGGAGCAGATTTCATTTTAGCGGGCCCCAAAGGTGAAAAACCTCAGGAAAACAATATTTTCCAAAATTTTGAAAGAGGCTATCCCTCTGCCTCTTGACAACGTGCAGCGCTGCACGCAGCAGCAGCGTGCAGTGGCGGGCGATCGTCCAGCAGGTGGCCCACGGCCCTGCACGTGGGCCCCACAGTAATGTTTAATTGTGATCCGACTTGTTCATTAGGTGGGCCACCCCAGTGGCGGGCCCCCCTTCAAAAATGAAACAGATCCAAAACTCAGGTGGCCCACACCACTTGAAACAGTGGAATTGAAGTCTACCATTGAAATTGATTTTTGGGCCCACAGAAGTTTTGGATCATGCTGAGATTTATGTTTTATCTTCATCCAGGACAGAGTAGCGTTGTGAACGGCTTGGATGCCGAATAAATATTATTTGGTGGGCCCCACTTGGGACCCACAATATCCATGTGTTAAGTCCACCGTCCAGCGGACGGTGGCACCCACCTTACGTTCACACGGTCTCCACCGTCCAGCGGACGGTGGGACCCTTGTGATGTATGTGTTCTATTCACGCCGTCCACGCCGAGACGGTGGGCCCCATCATGTTTTATGTGATACATCCACGCCGTTCATTTGGGACAATGAGACTTACCATTGACCGTGGGCCCTATGAACAGTTTGGACTATAAATAGATATTGCAATGGGGCCGTGGTTCAACATGACCTTATGAAAGGATTGGGTTGCAAATAAACGTGGTTGTGGGTCGTATGAACAGGTTGTATCGCAAATGAACTTCATGTTGGGTCTAGTTTTGAAGGAAAATGAACATTTTGTTAGGCCCATAGTATTGGACCCATTTAAGGTATTTTAAAGCCCATAGGAGTAAGGCCAATTAATATGTTCTAAGGCCATGTGACTAGGCCATTTGATGTACCATAAGGCCTAGGGGTTCAGGCCCATTGAACTCATATAATGCCTAAGGGTTAAGGCCTATTTTGCGTTCATATTGATTCAATTGGTGTGACCCATTCGACCCATGAGTTAAGCTCATTTGACGCAATGCTAAGCCCACAGGTTTTGACCCATTGCAATGTACACAAGACCCATTAGTGTGGTCCATTTATATGGTCCATCTGATGACTAAAAGGCCCATAAGATAAGGCCCATTTGATATATATGCAAGATCCGATGGAGATAATCTATGGTCCATTGCAATGTGTAAATTCATTACAGACTAAGTACTGACGTTTACAAAGATCGTGCCTAGGATGCAATGTTGGTTTGACGTCCACATTGCGAGTGTAATGCTGGTTAGATGTCCACATTACGACTCTCTTTAGGGCCCATTATTGGGCCGTACTCATTATGTATAGGCCGTCCAGGCCATCTGCGTTCTAAGGACGGTTCATCACTCATGTACGTGTTTAGTATAATTTCATGACTCATGATCATACGCATCATATGCATGCTTGATATGAGGATTGACTGATCATAGCATATGCCTTCGGGCAGGTCGTTATGGGCTCCTGGTTAGGCAGTATTGCCCTACATGAGCGCACGATATGCGCATGGATTGTTGCATGACTGGACAGCGTGAATCATGCATTTCGCACTTGTGTGACATGGGTATTGTACGCCCTAGCAACATCAGGGCCGTAGCCTCCACAGACGCATCGTGGTTGGCAGGATTGGATACCGAAAATCTTGTTCTACATGGGGTACTATAGATATCCCTGGGTGAAAGTCCCTAAACCCTTATGGTACCAAGAGGTAGCTCCAACGTCTAGACCGAGTGGGTAGATGAGCGTTGAGTGCCGATTACCAGACGGTTACGCTCTCCACTGTGTCGTGGTCGGTTGGAAGGGGGTACGGCCTTACCCGCCCGAGTGTAGGGGGCAATGCTAGGCTGAGTTTGACCAGCTCGAGGAATGGGTCCGCTATCGACGAGTCGCGCCCGATATTGGCAGACGGATAGTGTGGTCTCTTCCACTTACCTTATTGCGCGTGATGTGGCGGCAATCTGGTTTAGAGTGTACTAGACCCCGGTGATATTCCATACTTTGAGCTGTACTGAGATGTGGACATTGATGAGGATCTGTATGCTTGAGTTGCATTGCATATTGCATGGCCTTGGGATGGCCGATACCATTCATGTCTTGCATTGCATAGCCTTGGTACGGCTCATGACGTTTTGGTTCCATCTGCATATTCCGCATTACTCTGACATTGCATTCATATTACTACCTTGCGCACACACTTTCACCACCCTCTAAGCTTTCTGTAAGCTTATGCACGACCGTTGCGTGCAGGTGACGTTGGACTGCAGCAGCGTTGAGGCAGGAGCGCGTTGCTGATCATTTTGGAGTTTTCTGTTATTTGCCATTGTATTTCCCTTTATGCTCATTGTACTTGTAAAAAATTTTTGATCATAGTGGAAATGTAATGGAGTGCTTGGTTGTTGTTTGTGGGTTATGCCTTTGGTTATGCTTATTACGAAACAAACTGGTATTTGAAATCCTCCTCGTAGCATCCCAGGATCGGAACCTGGCGAATGGGAGCTAGGTGCCGAGAATGGGGTTCTACGGAGGCTGTCGGCGCCGGATTCGGCGATCGGGAATTTTGTGAGCCCGGTTTCTGAGTTTGGAGCGTGACAGAAGTTGGTATCAGAGCATAACTTGGAAATAACCGAGAACAACATTACATGTTTGCTATGAGTGAAGAATGGCTAAGTTCTGAAGTTCGGATAACTTCACGACCTTCTGATTCAGACCGTTAACGTGCGTACATTCAAGAGTTTTGAAGTTGATAGGCGCTTTCGCTCTTTCCTGTAGGGTATGGCGCCTGTTACTCGATCGACTCCCGCACCACCACCTGAGGATTCTACCTCACCATCAGAGACTCCAGCTCTACCACCTGCGTCTCCCATTCCACCCTCAGAGATTCCTGCTTCTTCCCATGAGGATGACATTCCTCCACCTGAGACCGATGAGGAGCCGACGGTGACTGTGAGTGCCTCTCAGTTACAGCAGATGTTACTGGCTGTGACCGCCGCACTCCAGGGTCAGGGTAGACGCCCAGCTGTTTCACCAGCTCAGGCGGAGCAGGAGCGTGCGAGCGCCGTACTTCGTGAGTTTAGACGGCATGATCCCCCTCGTTTCCAGGGCGAGCCGGATCCGACCGCTGCCGAGAGATGGCGCTCCGATGTGGAGAAGATATTCGATACCATGTTGTGCACGACCGAGCAGCGCGTCCGGTTAGCAGTATTTCTCTTCCACGGTGAGGCCGAGCATTGGTGGACCTCTGTCGCCCGTGTCGCTGGACCTGATTATGTCTGGACATGGGAGGACTTTGTGGACCGATTTGAGGAGCAGTACTTCCCTGACCACATCCGTCGTCAGCGAGCCTTAGAGTTCGAGACTCTGGTGCAGGGAGATATGACCGTGGCACAGTACGCGGCCCGTTTCATGGCACTATCGAGATTTGCGCCATACATGGTTGATGATGAGGGGCGGAAGGCCTGCCGTTTTGAGCACGGCTTACGTTACGGCCTTCGAGGTCGTGTCATTGGGCATGAGCTTCCTACCTTCCAGGCAGTGGTGCGGAAGGCTCAGATATATGAGACTGAGTGGGCCGGTTCTCAGTTTGATCGTGGTCAGAGGGGAGACCGGAAGAGGCAGGCTTCTTCCAGTCATTCCCAGCAGGGTCGACCACAGCAGCAGAGGCGCACTGGTCGCCCAGCTTTCCGTACACCATCAGCACCTCCACCACCACCTCAGAGGCAGTTCACCGGCACTTGCTTCAGGTGCGGTGCGACGGGACACCGTTCATGGGAGTGTCCCAGTCCCCAGCAGCAGCAGCAGAGAGGTCCACAGCAGCAGAGACCTCCACCGCAGCAGCAGAGACCCCCACAGCAGCAGCGACAGCAGCCTCTACCACCGAGGCCACCTCAGCAGCAGCATCAGCATCAGCACCAGCCTCAGAGGCCACATCAGCAGAGGCAGCAGTTTCGACCACCTCAGCGACCCCAGCAGCAGCAGCAGCAGCACGTTCAGAGGGGACAGGCACCTCCCCAGCCAGCTCAGGCTAGGTTTTATGCGGCTCAGCAGGATCCGCAGTCATCTGGGGGAGTCGTTGAGGGTATACTGCCAGTTTCTGCATACATTGCACGTGTATTGTTTGATTCTGGTGCATCACATTCTTTTGTGGCCGAGAGCTTTTGTCGATCGGCTGGCTTACCGTTGGAGTCTGCTGATGTGAGCCTATCAGTGTCGACTCCCTTGGGGAGGACTGCAGCGTTGGGACGATTCTGTTCGTCATGCCCCGTTCTAGTTGGGGATACCTTCCTTCCTGCTGATTTGTTTGTTTTGCCGATGTCCGAGTTCGACGTTATCTTGGGCATGGATTGGCTCGCTGAGTATTATGCCATTTTGGACTGCGCCGCGAGAACCGTCACGTTTTGTATACCCGGCGTGCCACAGTTCCAGTTCGTTGCAGAGGCTAGAGGAGAGCGGTTGTCTTGCTTAATGTCTTGCGCCATAGAGGAGCCTGTAGCCGTTTGCATCGACCATTTACCGATAGTTTGCGATTTTCCCGATGTGTTCCAGGAGATTCCGGGATTACCGCCTCGTCGATTCACCGAGTTCCAAATTGATCTTGTGCCCGGTACCGCGCCTATTTCAAAGGCCCCGTATCGTATGGCACCGTTAGAGTTACGGGAACTGCAGAAGCAGTTGGACGAGTTACGTGAGTTGGGTTTTATCCGTCCGAGCAGTTCGCCGTGGGGAGCGCCGGTACTCTTCGTGAAGAAGAAGGATGGCTCGTTGAGGCTTTGCGTTGATTATCGCGAGCTCAACAAAGTCACGATCAAGAACAAGTACCCACTCCCCAGGATTGATGATTTGTTCGACCAGCTGCAGGGTGCACAGTTCTTTTCGAAGATTGACCTGCGTTCCGGTTATCATCAGATTCGGGTCCGAGATGAGGACATTCCGAAGACAGCATTCAGGACGCGTTACGGTCATTTTGAGTTTCAGGTCATGTCCTTCGGACTGACCAATGCACCAGCGGTCTTCATGCAGCTGATGAACGAGGTTTTTCGCCCATATCTAGATCAGTTTGTTGTAGTCTTCATCGACGACATTCTGATCTATTCGAGGACCCGTGAGGAGCATGAGCAGCACTTAGAGATTACTCTACAGACCCTCCGCGCACACCAGCTGTATGCGAAGCTGGAGAAGTGCGAGTTCTGGCAGGAGGAGGTGAAGTTCCTCGGTCACGTGGTGACGAGGGAGGGCGTCGCAGTGGACCCCTCGAAGGTCGAGGCAGTGCGTCAGTGGGGCCAGCCCACGACTGCGACAGAGATCCGTAGTTTCCTTGGTTTGGCGGGCTACTACCGGCGTTTCATCGAGGGTTTTTCTCGTATTGCAGCCCCGCTGACCAGGTTGACTCGGAAGGGGGCAGAGTTTATTTGGAGTGACGCCTGCGAGCGAGCATTTACGGAGTTGAAGGACCGTCTGACGTCCGCTCCTGTCCTCACTCTTCCCTCTGGGAGTGACGGGTTTATTGTATTCACCGATGCCTCGCACATTGGTTTGGGTGCTGTCCTGATGCAGCACGGGAGACCAGTGGCCTTCGCGTCTCGTCAGCTCAAGGTCCATGAGCTGAACTACCCTACACATGATCTGGAGCTGGCTGCCGTTGTCTTCGCACTGAAGGTGTGGAGGCACTACCTTTACGGGATTAGGTTCGAGCTCTTCTCTGATCACAAGAGCTTGAAGTACCTCTTCTCACAGTCTGAGTTGAATATGAGACAGAGACGCTGGATGGAGCTCCTGAAGGACTATGATTTCGACCTTCAGTACCACCCGGGTAAGGCGAACGTGGTGGCAGATGCCCTCAGCCGTCAGCCACGAGGCCTAGTGGCGCACATGATGATTCAGGAGTGGCGGATGCTTGAGGATATTGCTGCGTATGACTTTGAGTTCGGCTTGCAGTCTTCCATTGTACAGTTATCGAGCTTGTCGATTCAACCCTCTCTTGTCGCTAGGGTGATCGAGGCTCAGCAGGCTGATGAGTTGTTGCAGAGTTATATGGCTGAGGCGGCATCTGAGGGTCAGACTGATTGGCAGATCGGTACAGACGGTGGACTTCGCTTCAGAGGCCGATTATGTGTCCCGGATATTCCAGAGCTACGCAGAGATCTTATGACCAAGGCACATCGATCGCGATTTTCTATCCACCCGGGCTCGACGAAGATGTACCGTGACATGAGGCGACAGTATTTTTGGTCAGGGATGAAGCGCCAGATCGCCAGTTTTGTGGCCGAGTGTGACACGTGCCAGCGTGTCAAGGCCGATCATCAAAGACCTCCTGGTCTTTTGCAGCCGTTGAGCGTCCCGATGTGGAAGTGGGAGCACGTGTCGACTGATTTCATTATGGGTTTGCCGAGGACTCAGCGCGGTCATGACGCCATTTGGGTTGTTGTGGATCGTCTGACGAAGTTGGCACATTTCCTTGCGATGCGTGCGACTTGGTCTATGGACCGGCTTGCGAGACTGTTTATCGAGGAGATTGTGAGACTGCATGGCGTTCCAGTCTCGATCATTTCTGACCGAGACTCGAGGTTCACGTCTCAGTTTTGGGGGAGCTTCCAGCGTGCGATGGGGACTGATTTGCAGCTCAGCACCGCGTACCATCCGCAGACCGATGGCCAGACCGAGAGGGTCAATCAGATACTTGAGGACATGCTTCGGGCCTGCGCGATTGACTTCGGGGGTAGCTGGGATGAGCATCTGCGATTGGCTGAGTTTGCGTACAATAACAGCTATCAGGCGACCATCGGCATGGCTCCTTTTGAGGCACTATATGGCAGACCATGCAGATCACCGAGTTGTTGGACCGAGGTTGGAGAGCGTCGTCTCCTAGGTCCCGAGCTTGTGCAGGAGACTTCAGAGGCTATCGACATCATCAGGCAGAGGATGCGCACAGCTCAGAGCCGACAGAAGAGTTCTGCTGATCATCGGCGTCGTCCCTTGGAGTTTGATGTAGGGGACCATGTGTATCTCAAGGTCTCGCCCATGAAGGGCGTAGTTCGATTTGGAGCGAAGGGCAAGCTTGCCCCGAGATTCATAGGACCTTTTGAGATCACTGGGCGCGTTGGCGCCGTGGCCTATCGGCTTGCCTTGCCATCTCAGTTGTCTGGCGTCCACAACGTGTTTCACGTCTCCATGTTGAGGAAGTGTGGGTCAGACATAGTTCCCGTTATTGATTGGCAGCCGTTGGAGGTTCGTGAGGATGCTTCTTACATTGAGCAGCCAGTCCGTATCCTTGATCGGAAGGAGCAGGTCCTCAGAACCAAAGTCATTCCGTTGGTGAAGGTGCAGTGGGGTCACCATTCTGTTGAGGAGGCTTCTTGGGAGCGTGAGGCTGAGATTCGAGAGCGATATCCTCATCTCTTTGAGGGTTGATGATCATGTATTGTATTTTGTACGCTGTCCCTGATTCTATATGATGACGTTATGTTTCTTAGTCCTCGCGAGTTATGCTTAGTTGCGACGCTTGTGTAAATTTCGAGGATGAAATTTTTATGAGGGGAGAGCTGTAAGACCCGTATCTTGGTCCGTACCTTTCCGTACACTCCCGCGGTCGTACCGGTCGAATTCCGGCAACTTTCGACCCTTAAACGATATCGACGCGCGACCTGGATTCATGTACCGACAACCCGAGTCGACTCAACCCGAGACCAATACCATAGCGACCGCACCGTCGCCGCGGTTCCGATACCGCGACTCGCGCGCCGAGGCGATACCCGGATCAAGAGATATGGGCCAACGTTCGGTGCGAGAAAACGCCGCGCATTGCGAAAACCAAGGGAATCTCAACGATGTGTCACATCAATCACATCAATCCCATCAATCAATCACCCATCAAGCCATCACATGTCAAGTACACATCACTTCCATCCCTTTTCCCAAGCAACCACAAAAGTCTCCCAAACCCATACCTCTCTTACACAAAAGCCAACAAAGTCTTCTCAACCCATACCTTTCTTACACAAAAAGCCACAAAAGTCAAATTTCTCTTACACCACCATCACTCACCCATCCATCCATCACTCTCTCTCTCCCTTTACATCACTCTCTCTCTTTCTCTCTTTCTCATTCCAAAACTTCCAAGCAACAAAAAAATTTGTAAGGGTTCCATACGTATGGAATTTTCCAAGCCCCTCTAAACTTCAAGTGGCCCACCTTCCTACCCCAAAATCCCCCATCTCAACCCTCCATTCTTCATCTTAGCCATTGAAGTTGAAGATAAGGTGCCAAGGAACCCCTAGGAGCGAGAAGATCGGACGGTGGGTGCTTCCATAGGGTAGTTTTTATTATTTTTATGGTGGACCAAGTGAGTCCCACCGATCAATGGTGTGGATCTCACTTGGGACCCCAAAATGTGGCCGATGGACCACTTGGATCATCATGATCGTTCCATGATGGGGCCATTCTCCATGGACCCCATCATGATGGTTATTTTCATTGCAAAAAGGTCATCTAGACCGTCCATAACGGTGGAGAATGGATCTCCACCGTTGATTTATAATTTTGATGGTCCCATGATCAAAGGGATCCATTTGTTGTATGCTTCATTGCAAGGGAGGGCCCATAATGTCGGGGTCCCTCCATCACAAGCCGTGTCCCACTCTCCATGTCTCTCTCTCTCTCTTTTATTTTATTTTATTTTATTTTATTTTATTTTAATTTATTGTAATAGGATGGTGTGGCCCACTTGAATGGATCACATCTTGATGTATTTTTTTTTATTCAAGCGGGGCCCACCTTAGACATTATCCCCATGCCGCCCATCATGTGGTGGCCCACTCCATCAGGGCCCTCCATTTTCAAAAAAAAAAATAATAAATTTAAAAAAAATAACCGTCCAGACGCTGGACGTCTTTAAGCAAGGAAGGAAAAGAAAGGAAAAAAGAAAGTAGAGGTTTTTGGGTGTCCCCTTGCATAGGCCCCACCATGATGTATTTGAGCAATCCAAGCCGTCCATCCTCTTACCTACGGTGTTTTAGCCGTTGGGTAAAAGTTTGGGGCTGATTGGAAGACCTGGTGGGCCATAATATCAACGAATGCATCACTACCATTCAAGATCATTATTTGGATTTATTTTACTTTCTAAGCATCCAAAAAATTTAAACTCTGGACTCATTTGGACGGCCTCGGGTCACTGATCGTAATGGCCGGAGCAGATTTCATTTTAGCGGGCCCCAAAGGTGAAAAACCTCAGGAAAACAATATTTTCCAAAAATTTGAAAGAGGCTATCCCTCTGCCTCTTGACAACGTGCAGCGCTGCACGCAGCAGCAGCGTGCAGTGGCGGGCGATCGTCCAGCAGGTGGCCCACGGCCCTGCACGTGGGCCCCACAGTAATGTTTAATTGTGATCCGACTTGTTCATTAGGTGGGCCACCCCAGTGGCGGGCCCCCCTTCAAAAATGAAACAGATCCAAAACTCAGGTGGCCCACACCACTTGAAACAGTGGAATTGAAGTCTACCATTAAAATTGATTTTTGGGCCCACAGAAGTTTTGGATCATGCTGAGATTTATGTTTTATCTTCATCCAGGATAGAGTAGCCTTGTGAACGGCTTGGATGCCGAATAAATATTATTTGGTGGGCCCCACTTGGGACCCACAATATCCATGTGTTAAGTCCACCGTCCAGCGGACGGTGGCACCCACCTTACGTTCACACGGTCTCCACCGTCCAGCGGACGGTGGGACCCTTGTGATGTATGTGTTCTATTCACGCCGTCCACGCCGAGACGGTGGGCCCCATCATGTTTTATGTGATACATCCACGCCGTTCATTTGGGACAATGAGACTTACCATTGACCGTGGGCCCTATGAACAGTTTGGACTATAAATAGATATTGCAATGGGGCCGTGGTTCAACATGACCTTATGAAAGGATTGGGTTGCAAATAAACGTGGTTGTGGGTCGTATGAACAGGTTGTATCGCAAATGAACTTCATGTTGGGTCTAGTTTTGAAGGAAAATGAACATTTTGTTAGGCCCATAGTATTGGACCCATTTAAGGTATTTTAAAGCCCATAGGAGTAAGGCCAATTAATATGTTCTAAGGCCATGTGACTAGGCCATTTGATGTACCATACGGCCTAGGGGTTCAGGCCCATTGAACTCATATAATGCCTAAGGGTTAAGGCCTATTTTGCGTTCATATTGATTCAATTGGTGTGACCCATTCGACCCATGAGTTAAGCTCATTTGACGCAATGCTAAGCCCACAGGTTTTGACCCATTGCAATGTACACAAGACCCATTAGTGTGGTCCATTTATATGGTCCATCTGATGACTAAAAGGCCCATAAGATAAGGCCCATTTGATATATATGCAAGATCCGATGGAGATAATCTATGGTCCATTGCAATGTGTAAATTCATTACAGACTAAGTACTGACGTTTACAAAGATCGTGCCTAGGATGCAATGTTGGTTTGACGTCCACATTGCGAGTGTAATGCTGGTTAGATGTCCACATTACGACTCTCTTTAGGGCCCATTATTGGGCCGTACTCATTATGTATAGGCCGTCCAGGCCATCTGCGTTCTAAGGACGGTTCATCACTCATGTACGTGTTTAGTATAATTTCATGACTCATGATCATACGCATCATATGCATGCTTGATATGAGGATTGACTGATCATAGCATATGCCTTCGGGCAGGTCGTTATGGGCTCCTGGTTAGGCAGTATTGCCCTACATGAGCGCACGATATGCGCATGGATTGTTGCATGACTGGACAGCGTGAATCATGCATTTCGCACTTGTGTGACATGGGTATTGTACGCCCTAGCAACATCAGGGCCGTAGCCTCCACAGACGCATCGTGGTTGGCAGGATTGGATACCGAAAATCTTGTTCTACATGGGGTACTATAGATATCCCTGGGTGAAAGTCCCTAAACCCTTATGGTACCAAGAGGTTGCTCCAACGTCTAGACCGAGTGGGTAGATGAGCGTTGAGTGCCGATTACCAGACGGTTACGCTCTCCACTGTGTCGTGGTCGGTTGGAAGGGGGTACGGCCTTACCCGCCCGAGTGTAGGGGGCAATGCTAGGCTGAGTTTGACCAGCTCGAGGAATGGGTCCGCTATCGACGAGTCGCGCCCGATATTGGCAGACGGATAGTGTGGTCTCTTCCACTTACCTTATTGCGCGTGATGTGGCGGCAATCTGGTTTAGAGTGTACTAGACCCCGGTGATATTCCATACTTTGAGCTGTACTGAGATGTGGACATTGATGAGGATCTGTATGCTTGAGTTGCATTGCATATTGCATGGCCTTGGGATGGCCGATACCATTCATGTCTTGCATTGCATAGCCTTGGTACGGCTCATGACGTTTTGGTTCCATCTGCATATTCCGCATTACTCTGACATTGCATTCATATTACTACCTTGCGCACACACTTTCACCACCCTCTAAGCTTTCTGTAAGCTTATGCACGACCGTTGCGTGCAGGTGACGTTGGACTGCAGCAGCGTTGAGGCAGGAGCGCGTTGCTGATCATTTTGGAGTTTTCTGTTATTTGCCATTGTATTTCCCTTTATGCTCATTGTACTTGTAAAAAATTTTTGATCATAGTGGAAATGTAATGGAGTGCTTGGTTGTTGTTTGTGGGTTATGCCTTTGGTTATGCTTATTACGAAACAAACTGGTATTTGAAATCCTCCTCGTAGCATCCCAGGATCGGAACCTGGCGAATGGGAGCTAGGTGCCGAGAATGGGGTTCTACGGAGGCTGTCGGCGCCGGATTCGGCGATCGAGAATTTTGTGAGCCCGGTTTCCGAGTTTGGGGCGTGACAGCATCGGACGTGTACAAGACAAGACAATAGGCTCTCCCATCCCCACAATGGGCTCTATCAAGTTGCCGCCAGAAAAAGGAAATCTACTAGATGGAGCACCCACCCAACCAAGAACCAACCAGTGAGTGAATGATAGAAAAGGGCGTATGACAGAATAGAGGTAGTATAAAAAACAAAAAGGAACTCTAAGCCATGCCAGCCTCCCGTGAGGTGAGAGATTAGTGAGAGGTCAGGGATTAGAGCTGTTCCTATTCCCAGCCAGTCAGAGGATAACCAACCAAACCAATGAGAGGAGTCTGTTCAGGTATTGAGATAGTCCTCCTTCCAAACAGTATAGGCTTGACGTCGACTATCTGTATGAAGTATACTCCCTTTATGAAGAAATAGACTCCTTCATCTTTGAAGTGAATGGAGAGAGCAATGAATTCCAAGCAAGAGGGAAGCAGGGCAGGCAACAGTCCCACAAGCAAGGGAAAGAGTCCCAGACTTCTCGCTTAATGGATAAAGACAACTCCGCAAGCCAGTCCCTCATCCCGTAGTATTGAATTGATTGTTCGAGTGGATCGTAGGACTGTGTCTTGCTAAGCAAGTCGACGCTAGTCCCCCTTCCTGGTCAAAGGCAGTCTCGCTGAGTTGATCATAGAATTGTGGGAAAGTAGCTCGAGTAGTCATCCATTCCAGTCCGTTTGAGTTAGTTCCTTGTCGTCAGTTTGATTGATGAGTTTCGAGGGGAATCGTAGATGATGGACTCTAGAACCAGCCGATACACTTGATTAGTGAGCTTAGCTTATAGAGGAAGCACTAGATGTGGTGCGTGTTTTGACATGCTTCTTCGGATTGTGCTTCTATTAAGCTCACTCCCCGTCCTTAAACAAACATGAAACCAAATTGGCAACGGGCCATCGGGTTTCAAGTACTGGGGGCTGTCAAGTTACGCCTTCTCCACTGGACTCCACAGGGCGGCCAGTACAGAAAGACGCCTGGATGGACAGGGTTTTAGATATGACAGGTAGTCGCTCGCATAAACGAATGGGACTCCCTAAATCTGAATCTGATGGGGAATCGACAGAAAGAGATGGGTCGGATACAGGAATGCCATCTGATCCACCCAAAACTCCTATAGTTTGTCGAGGCAGGGCTTCGATCGAACAGTCTCGTAAATCAGTATTCCGGATGGATGGTCAACTCCTCGAACTGCTAGGTGCGGCATATTCATGGACTGGAAAAGTGAACTATCTATTTGATCAGGAGAACCTAGAGAGCTCTCTATCTTTCCCCCCAACCCCCCCCCCCCCCCCCCCCCCCCCCCCCCCCCCCGTGCACGGATGACTTGTAAATGTTGTGGCATAGGATAGGCTCCGCAGTTGGCTCGGACTGGCTAAGCAATTGGGCGGGTAGTTACCTATATCGTAGTAGGTAGAGAGGAATGCACTGCTGCTAGACGATTGACCAATAGCTCATGGCGGGAGTTCATGCAAGGCTATGGAGGAGGGAAGGGAGAATCCTTTGTTCAAGCAGCCCCGACGTTCATTGATTTGATTGGGAATGGTCTACATCCCTTATACCTGCCACTGCTGAGACTTTCGTAGGGGCACGGGAGCGAAGCAAGCATTGACAAGCGCCCCTGCACCTTCCTGTCCCAGCTCCCCTTCGCTCGGTTCCACCAAATAATGCCAGGAATTCAGTGCCATTTTCTGATCCTCCGAGTGCAAAGCTAGCAGCAGAGATTATGGTTCCATACGCGGATTGATATGCATCCCATACACTACCTCGATCAGAATCCATTCCAACAAAGCGTTTAGTCCGTTGTAAGGTTCGTAGCCTCTATAGTGAGCACCTTTAAAGTGGCATACCATCGAAGTCAAATATACATACCCATATGCCAGTTGACTGGTCGATCCACCAGTGGAGGGAATAGAAGCATAGGTATAGAGGTGGGAGGGATGGGAGAGCAAGTTGGCTTGGGGGCAAAGGCAATAACATCCGAGCAAGAGACATTACCCTAGAAATCGGCACTTTCTCTTTCCAAGGAAGGAACTATGCGTTCTTTACCTCCAGGGCGTCGGAATAGTATATGTTAGCCGATACAGTCGACGTGCCTTAGTTTCTCAACCTCCAAAAAAGTACTAAAAGCCTCTTCTTTCTCTCTAGCCAGTCCCTTCGGTCTGTCGTCCTTCCTTGAGGTCTTTCCCTTTCCTCCCCCTCGCTTTGTTCACTTGTTCACTTCGTTCACTAGCTCGGATACCTCAGAAGAAGATAAAAGAATGGAAAAAGAGAGAAGAGAAGATAAAGAACCTTCTTTCTAGCTCTTTCCCTCTACTCCTTCTATCGGTCTATCCTTAGCTAGCTCTTTCAGTGAACTACCTTCACTCCTAATGGGCAAGGGCTCTCTTAAGCAGGTCTTCCTAACTAGCGGACCCTTTATCCTTCTATCGCTTCTCCTTCGGGGGGAGATAAGCAGGGATATATTGGTTATCTTTCTTAAAAGGAACGTTTCCCCAGGGCGGACCCGAGGGGGAGAAGAGAAAGAAATCCTAACATAGAAAGATAGATACCAGAACCCCGTTATCGCATCCCTCCCCCTAAAAAGAGAGATTGAAAGCGGATCCTAGACTCATGGAAAACCTACTTAAAAGCTAATCCGCAAATGATTGATGAAGTGAATTGGACTCGCGTTTGTGTGCCTCTTCTCCTTGATAACCCGGACCCGTCGAAATCCAATAGTTATCAACCTCCGATTCAACACAAGAAAGCAAGTCAAATCCCTATCAATAATAGACTAAAGGGTCGACTCACTGCTTCTACTGCCTCTCCATTCCCAAGCCGAAGGCGCATCTATCTCTATGACAGACGATTGCCCCTTAGAGCTTGACTGACTTCGTAAACGCCACTACTCGCTATAGAAACAGTGGCTCATTGTGCCACTTCTACAACCAAACACAGGAAATCTTCGGGATAAAGGCTCTCACCACTGCGTCCCGTATTCCACTGTGCATTCCACCTAGTTTTGGTGTGTTTCATTCCGATCATTGCATTCCTTGGATGTTGATGGGGGATCTACTCAGTGTGTGGCAGAGTTCCCGTCAACACTTGAGCTCGGCAAGTGAGCTTCGGTTTTAAACTAGGACTACCTCGCCCGCTCTAGGTTCTCGCTTATGAAACCCTGTCTTCCGGACCAGAGGAAGCGCGGTCCTTCTTTAGTGCTGCTTCATGGCGGAGGAAGCGTCCCTCGGTTTTCTATGCGCTTAACTGGAGTTCGACCCGGTCTTGCCCTCTCTAGGTTCTCGTATCAACAGTACTTGGGTTTTCGGTCGACTATAGCTCCAGCCATCTACCTGGAACTAACATCTTATGAGGTAGCGTTCCTTGGTTAGTCATGAAACAATTGCAAAATAGGATTGGACCCGAGTGCCTGTAACCAATGTCCGATATCTAAATAACTACCGGGAAAGAGAACCCTCCTTAATGTAGGTACAAAAGACACCAGTAGAAGCCACAAGAACTCTTATCAAAGAGAGGGATCCCAGCCTATATTGCTCTTATCTGTGCCACTCATCGTTCTGTTGTCAAGGGCTTATTGTCTAACTCTCATAGAAGCAAGTAAGGCTCTTAGACTCGTCCTATGAAACTTCTCCCCTTGGATAGCATATAACCCTGACTGGACTGTAGAACAAGGGCCAACCGATGCGAGAGCCTGCTGAAAAGCAACTTATATAGTCAAAGGCACTAAAGCCTTTATAGTCATAAGCGTTTTGAAGCAATTGTAGTTCACGGGCTTTCTTTTTTCAGCAAATCTAGCGAAGATCGATCTATCTCATTATCACTAGTCGAGTTTAGCAAAAGGGATGATATTCGCCAAATTCTCATGCTGTGCTTAATTACGATTACGAGAGCGAAGTTTGAGTTTGAAATGCCATCACCCGAAAGCTATTTAATAGCGTTCCACTCGTTCCATACATTCTCGATACGTTTGACCTAAGCGGACCAGTGACAAGAGGAGTAATCGAAGGCATAACAGGCACCTCTTCCATTGCCTGACCTTCCCTTTGAGTGTGTGTTATCTAATCTTACAGGAATAGGTGCTCATCTTTCCTTTTTTCCTTATCCTTCTCTTGAAGAGCCTAAAGGTCTCTATCGAGTAAGAAGTGGTTTTATTCAAATAAAATATACGAGTATCAAAGGACCTATCAGAGAGTCTGTCAATAGAGTGAGATAACAATTGATTCATTGTCCAGCTATAGGGATTATTCCATGCGAAAAAGCCATTTTGAGAGTCTAAAAGTGAGAAACCTCATTGCCTCTATACGAGCCTCTCTATACGAACTATCACTCTTTCAGAGCCGTTGTCTTCCTTGTTCCAATTGACCTCTTTCAGAGCCTGTCCTTTGCTGCCCTATTTTGACTTATGCTTGCTTGACTTCTTCAGCTGGCTTTCCAGGTGGTGCAGTAATGGGTGCAGTGGCTAATACGACGGCTGGAGAGGGATGGACTCTCCCTTGTTCCACCTTGGCTTGTAACTTATTGGCTTTGGCCGCTCGCAGGTCTCTGTTCCTCGTTCAATCGAGTCTCGTTCCACTCGTGCTTGGGAAGAACTTCGTCTCATTCGGTCAAGTCGAAGGGAAAGTTGAGGGCCTTACTCTATTAGCTCTCGTTCGATTCAGGCATATGGATGGGTACTTTGTGTTGTACCCATCCATATGCTTGTCAGGAATTAGCTCTTTTTAAGTAACACAAAAGCAAGAAAGCCATTTCTATTGGCTTATTCCCGTCTTTAATCAACCCTCAAAGTCACATTAGGCTCTGAAAGAGTGGTTTTTGCTTGTTCTTCATCCTCTTCCTTCTTTAGGTTGCTGTCTATCGACTAGTGGAGATAACAAGGCAATGAATAAAGAGAGTGACTGTTTCCGATTGTCCGGAAGAGTGCTTTCCCATTATGCCTTCGATTGATTGAGTGCGAGCTCTTTCATTTTCGAAGGTTAAGGGATGAAGTGCTTAGTTGAACATAGTGAGACTAAGGGACGAAAGGGCACTTGTTTGCTTTCAAAGGTCAGGGGCGGAAGTGCCTGAAACAGGGATTGAAGACAGGGGGACAGAAGTCTACTCGACCATAGGGAGAGTCGCAAATTGGATAACGAGATCGAGACCTATCAGCGGAGGGAGCAACCATTTGATTCATTGCCTCTGTCCCGTAACCGTAGTCCCTCACCTACTGATCTGAACCTGACTAGGCAAGCCTCTCCCATGTCAGCTAGCAAGCAAGCCATAAGCAAAGCGACGGAGCAGGCTCTCTTTTTAGCTCCACTAGTAGGTCCTATGAACCGAAAACCTTAATGGACATTACCATTCATTGTCAGGAATAGGAACAGGTCTATTTCTAGTAGTAGGCACTCTATCCTAAGGCAAGCACTCTTTTGTCGGGAAAGCCACTCCTTCCTTCATCTCGTCGGGCAATCACTCGTTTAGGGAGATGAGGGAAAGGGCTATTCGAGTCAAGTGAGTTTACGAACTTCACTTCATCCTTATATGTATGGGAGAGTTTACGAGCGAGGGCAATCTCAGATTGTACGGGAAAAAGGGGACAAGCCTACTGGTACCGGAAACGAGAAAGGTCACAATAGAGGTGCGACGGACGAGAGGGCATAGTGACTAGTTTCTGGAGGAGGTCCGCTCGCAGGTGAAGGGGAGTTTCGAAGGCGAGTAAGAGATCCAGTTTACCGGCTATTCCTACTTAAGTTGCTGTTATGATGATGTTCTCAAGAATTGCGCTATTCCGAGCCCTATTCCTAAGCTCATTTTCAAGACCTTCCTCTTTTTGAATAGTTGAGTAAGCCGGATAGGATAGGTTTCGATGAGGAGAGCTGGTAGCTAAGTCCTTGGCATATAATCATCGGCTCTTTCCGTTCCCTATTCACCCTAACGACCTCACGACCATCGCTACTCGAATGCCTAACCCACTAGCAGGACCCGAACAGCCGGACCGAGGAACTTCAGGAACCTCAATCCCAATCCCTCGGCTGATGGTATTTCTCCCCGTACCCGTCACCATAGAGCGGCCAAAGCCAATAAGTTACAAGAAAAGTGAGACTAGATAAATCGTCAAAGCCCTCGGAGCTGGTGCTGGTATAGGATCAAAAACTCAACAACAGGAGCGAGTCAAGTGAATCGCCATCAAGCCGACGCCTAACCTACGCCCTTCTACCTCTGTCCCTTAGCCCTTTGCAACTGGCTTTGACTTTGACTTCACCTTGGACTTGAATGACTAACCTTCTCCCTGAAACAGGAAAGCTCGCCACCAGGAAAGCATGAGCTGGAGCTGGAGTCACCGGCGTAAGGAGTTTTCTTTATAGGAACAGGACTCGGAATAGCAATAAGATACATTTCCTGTCCCGTACCTCTACTTCCGAACTAGCTACCTATCCTATTCGAGCTTCGTCCCTGCCATCGCTACCAGCAAGCTGCGAGCTACAAGAGCGAGCCTCTTGAGTGATACTAAGGACGGAGCGAGCCAAGCAATCAAATACGCGAGCCAACTCTGGTTTCATCCCGAACCTCCCCCTGACCCACCCTGTTTGATTCTGATTATGGGGCATTCCATGCACCTGCTGGAAGAGGCTTTCCCGTGGGCTGGGAGAGTAGCCGCCTCTTCACTCTCCTTCAGCCGATTCAGATATCAAATCGTATCTCTTGGAGAGAGGTGCAGAAGCTCCCCCTTTGACTCAGGGGGGCGTTCCGCCACTTCGACTGATGCGGACGCGGTTCCCTCGTCGTGAAGGAAGTAATGAAAGGGAAGCCCCCGGTCAAACCGCGTTCGTTGTTGCCTGTATAGCTTTCTAGAGCAGAGATCTAGCAACGCATTCTAGGCACAGATCATTGGTATTGGATGTATCGTTAGGTTGTGCCGAGTCAAATCTGCTCTGCTTTTTTTTCGTTGCAGAAAAGAGATCCCTTACCCCCACTTTCAAAAATGATGAATATGAAGTCCGGGAGGCTGCAGGTACTATGGATCCTCTGACTCCCAATCGGGTTGCCTTCCCGGGTCTCGCCGGTGTTGCCTATAGGTCGTGATGTGCCTCGAGATGGCCGTCTCCTGTCCCCCTGCCGGTGGGGAATCCGCTCCTGGGTCGTCGCTCTGCTGCATCTGGCCCGTCCTCTAGGTACCTTTGGAAGGCAGGGAGTGTGACAACGTACACACTTCCCCGGTCCTTCTCATCAGTTGCAGGGTTTGGTGGCCCGAAATTGACTTGGCTTCACCAAAAGGCCTCATCTCTAGAAGCCTGGCTCGCGAGGCGTCCCTCTCGCAGTAGGGAATCTCCCCCTCGCCTCCCTCTTGTGACATGCTATGTTTCCCGTCTCCATTCCCAAGTAAAGGGTGAGTCCCATGCGTCAGTTTGTGGATCGCGGTCTCATGCACTAATCCCTACAGGTGCCCGTAGTAGGCCGGCCGCCCTACCTAAACTAATCATCATATCGGTCCCTAGGCCCCATTACTGGAAAGGCTCGGCTTCAAAACCGTACGTGGAGCTTCCGCCTCATACGGCTCCTCTAGGGATGGAGGTAGGCCCAGCCCAGGCTTGTGCGGTTAAGGTTATTGTACACGACCTCATAAGAGAGTCTTCCATTTTCATTTTTCTAGAATGGTTCTATGATTTAGATAGAATCAGTC
>CM073587.1:65851851-65869351 GCA_037074715.1 Magnolia kwangsiensis | reverse complement strand
TTCTATTAGCTACTTCGCTAGGAAATGAAAGGAACCTCAAATCAGCAACTTCTAGGGTATTTTCTTACCTGAAAATGCGGAGGAATCGTCGGGAAAGTGATCGGAGTGCGTTGCCTAAGCACGTACAGCACGTGGCACAAGCAGCAGGGAATTCTCTCCCACCTTCTCTCAAAAACTCTCACCGTTTCTCTCTCCCAATCTAGGGATTTTTGCAAATTCGGATGGGAGAGAGGAGTGAGGGTTTCAACCCCTTTTATAAGCCCAAACTTGCCCGAAATAGGCTCGGGAACAAGGTTTACTTGAGGGGTAACCAAATCGGGGCTGTTTTAGTCCAAAAGGACATTTCTGGTGGTCCCCTGGCTGAATGCAGTCGGACTTAAGCTCATGCATACTGGATCTAGCACACATCAAGTTTTCAGTCCAGCAGGGTTCGCAGATCGCACGTGGCGGTCCAGTTTCAGTTCAGCGGTCATCGCACGTAGATCAGGCCTACAAATCTCATGATATGAAATAGAAATTTTTCCTGATCCGAGGGTGTAATTTGGCTGAATTCTGATGGTCAGAATGCTTAATACTGACACGTCAAGTCATGTGCCAGATTTGAATTTCAAATTCCAAATCTATTCCTATTCGCACTCTCTTCAGTCCGGGCTCAATGAAATAGCCTGTGATTATCGGTTGGACTTGATTTTTGAAATGATTGTCAAGTCCAGCTAGGCAGTTCTAACGGTCTAAGATAGTAGGTATCGAACTTTCGACGTGTGGTCTAAATCCAATATAGATTTTCAAAGTGGTCCAGAGAACAAACCTGCTTAGAGTTTGATCCGAGGTTATAGAGTATTATAGAGTCATTGGTTCTACTCGATTTGGGTCTTGTAGAACGTATTTAAAGTGATCAGAGACTGTTTCCCAGCTACTCTAGCGTTGCGCTAGCTAACTTATGCTTAGTTTCTAAAGGAATTAATCCTAAGTGATTTCTTTGGCTATGGAATTGGGTTCTGAGCGATTTTTCAGGTGTTTTAGTTAACTCACTGCCTAAGGACGTCAAATCCCAGATTGGCCAAAATTCGGGGTGTTACAATCTACCCCCCTTAAAACACAATTTTATCCCCAAAATTGGCGAAGGGTAAGGAGTACTTTTTCTAAGGAAGGTTCAATCCTATTTATTGACCTAACCGTACGTACATCCTAAATCAAATGTTTTGATCTTGGGCCAGTGGGGAAGAGGCTAACCATGCTTCCGCTGCGCCACTCTGATCGAACGATAGTGTTGACTAACCTAACTGGATTGGACTCAATACATTCTACCCCCCTTAAAACTTGGTTCTACTTAAAGTTCAAGAGTCTATGCATCGCTCCCTACATCAGAACGAGGTGCAACGTAAGACCTATCCTTGATATAAATTGGGAAACAACTTCTCTACATGGTTTTCCTTGCTAATGATGTGTTCTATGGCATTGGTACCTATGATCATAGAGATGAGCCTAATCTCTATTGTGGTTAAGTTCAGGGACAGTTATGAGTTGGTGGCAAGATGTCGAATTCTCTACTAGCTTTAAGTCCTCGCCATTTCCCAAAGACACTGTGATCCCATTTGGTTGTATGTGGTCGAGCCAACATGGAAGAAAAGTAGTATAGTGGGTCTGAGCCAGATACATATACTTTCTGTCTAGCTAGGACAGAAGATTTATTGTATCAATTCTTAATCCGAGTCGATGCCGATCTTCTGCTTGATCAGAGCATTGGATTTATTGGTAACCACTAGGATTAGGAAGTCGATTCAAACCGCGAATACATCGCTTACATGTAGTTTCTTTATTCCGCGTTCCCGAATGCAATAAGCCCTTGGAGAAGGTAATTCTAAGGGGCGTGCTAGTACATTCTAAGTTCATTCTGAGGGATTTATAAATGGTCCCTAAGAGTGAATGGCTCCCTCCTATGGGCAACAACAGAAGTCTATAAGTCATAAGGGGATCTATCAAAGGAAGGGAGTCCCATTCCAACCAAATCTAACCTACTATCCCTTAGCATATATAGGCCTTACACTGCCTAAGACAACTAGTAGCCTAGTCTGTAACTCAGTAGTTATAATCCAAAGCCTAAGTTTATACGTTAAATGGTTCCATACCATTTCTACTACAGGGAGTTGTTCTATTGCTTAGGGTCAAGATTATCTAAATGGAATTGGATTTCTTATGTTGTCAGATCCTTCAAATCTAGGAGTGCTATCGCTAGGTCCAAAACGCCAAGGGCCTATTGTATGAAACGAAACTACATTCCTAATCCCATGTTGGGATTGGGAGTAGCATGCTAGTCACAATACATGGAACAAAGTTCTACACTTTCTACCTCTGACGTCACTAAACCTAACAATAACAAAACACAGAGATTTCAAAATGGTAATCAAACATTTACAAGACAACGTCACAGATGCCTAATTCTACCAAAGGACCCTACCACAGTCCCGACTTACCTTCTTTATCACTATCAAGTTTAATACTATCTATTGCTCACTAGAGCTCTCTCGGCCATAACAGCTTAACAATAACCATGAAAAACAGAGGAAATGTGGAGAAATGGTTGCCCAAATGGACAGAACGAAATCTAGGCGTTGTAGAGGGATGCTTCAAGCTCCCCTAGGATGTATTTTCAGAGAGAAAAGAGAATGAAAAAGGGGAATGGAGCACCTCACGATTTTAGCTCATTTTGGGGATTGTAAGAGCTCCAAACGATGAGATTTGCAAAAGGGAAGGCTGCAAACAACAATAGAGTGAAGGAGTGTGGTCGTTTTTAGCCAAGGATGGATTTGGGAGTGGTTTGGAACCACGGATTCGGGTTAGGGCAACTAGAGAACGAAAATGGAGTTAGGGGAGGGGCTATTTGTGAAGGAAGTACCCCTATTTGGGGTTTTCTATGGACGAACCGCACATGGGGGGTGTACACGACCCAAAATAGGGCGTGCGCCCAAAAATCAGATCAAGTGGGCCCCACCGGACGGCGATGCCATCGCCGGACAACTCTCATGTTGGTCGGTGGGACCACATGGGCCTGGTCCCCCATGGTCCAGGGACCCCAAAGAGGTATGGTCCCAACCTTAGTTCATTGTATATTCACCTATAGAGGCCCAAACATGCGTTCGGGGCTTTCTGGGGCTAATCTATAATCCCGAATACAAAATCCCATTATGCAGCATATGATTTTGGGGTAGAAGGAGCTAGTACATCCATCTAGCCTATTATTTGCCAAAGAAAGCAAAGTTAGAATGGCCTTATGGCCATTTTTCATAAAATTTTACTATTCACTGTAAAATTTTATCGAAGTATGATTTTATGTCATTTTCACATTAGGATCAATGCCTAACATGAAATGGATAAGAAAGTATTGGAGAATGGAGTGGTGAGAGGAAGAATTTTGAAGATTTTAGGTGAAACGGGATTTTTTTAAGCCCTAACGATTGAATACAGGGGTCGTGGTTGTCCCACGGCCCAAGGATTCACATTTACGGGTTTAGAATCATTCAAATAACATATCAACCCACTTACCTACAATTTAGGAGCTATTCGGGTTGCTTCACGTGACCCAAGATGCGTTACGGACTCGATCGCGCGATCGATATGAATAGACTTCGCCTATTGGCGAATCTGCGATCATATAAGTATTTTTAGACCTTTCTCGCACCCACCTAAGTCAAAGGAAGTGACAGCGTACGTCGCGTGACCATAACCCAGGCCCGATTTAATCCAAATCATGCTCGGATACCATATGTAACATCCCAAAAATCGGGAGGTCGAGTAAAAACCCAACTCCCGAGTTTCAAAATATTATTTATACAAGATAGATATGTATAATTGAATGTTGTCTATGTTAATGTATGAAACATGAGTGGGATTACGCCAGAACAACATATCATACTCCAGAGACAGTTAAATTAACCAGCGGAAGTCTGTGATAGTATGTATAACATATATAAACTGTTGTGTGTCTCTTGAGTGTGAACATGTTACCAGGTTAAACATATACATGTATACCTCAAAATAGAAAGAAAACATATACATGAGTGCTAAGAAGACATAAAATGACAAGTGTCAAGGCATCTAATCAACCTCCCTATAATCTCGTCGATCAGAACACGTATAAAGGAGGGATCCTCCTCATCACCATCATCATCAAGTCCGGCTCCGCCTCGTAGGCCGCGCCATCATCTGCAATCACAAAAGGGTCTACTGGGTGTCCAGGAACACCGTCCCGTAACGTGGGAGTGAGTAGCTAACTCAGTGGAATAATAAAGCAAGGATTTACATGTTCTCAAATCAATCATGCGATAATAGTAAAGTAGTAAATCAGACAATGCTAATACTGTTGTTAATGCAATATGACATGACGTGATGTATGCCCTCACTGACGATCTTCCTCATACGGCACCATCTTACGATCGCGGCATGCCACACTCCCTTAAGTGCTCCACATCTTCCAGGCACATGCAATGTAATGGTGATATGATTTTTGAGTTGTTATTAGTCCATTCAAACAGCAGGATTGAGAAACTAAGGTACTTCCCTTATATCAATCCCAACACAGATCCTGTCTAGGGTCGTCACTCCTAGTAATCTCATACGATGTATATTTTGTAGGTCGCTGCAAGGGCTGTCAGGGCTGTTGCACGCACTCGTTACTCCGCTCTCCCATCACCTTATCAATACAGGCCTACTGTACTCTACTGCTACTGAAGAGTCGTCGCCTCCCGTAGACTCAGAATACGCTCGCGGTCATTGCAAAGGACTCGTCGCCTGATCAGTGTAGGCCGACAGTAAGAATATAGTGTCCCATACCACCGTAATCTGCTCACGAGACTAGGTGCTCACTGGTCACTACGGGGAGGTTTGTGGCCCCAGCGTAGGCCGACAGCTCGACCACGGTGTCCCATACCACCATGCCCGGCTCATGAGTCTTCGTGGATCAAGGTACCATGGTTAACAGGGTTTACAATGGTAAGTTCAGTACCCTAGGTTTAAGCAGTTATGACTCATGCATGGTGAACATACAATGGCCAGTCGGGTTACTTGACGGGCTCGACTAGCGCGATCACATCTCAAGTCGAACGACATAAAGTGCGTAAAACACTTCGCGTGGCCTAACCACTGCCGCCAACTCCAAAACACGACTCGCGTTCATCGACCCGTCGTTCGTGGCAAATACCAGCTAGCCACGAATTTTCTCTGTTTCCGACTGCCTGGACTAAGTATAGTCCCAAACACATATGAATCCACATCAGCAATCATGTGAGCATGTTAACACATGTTATATCGTACAACTTAAGTAAATCATCTGACACATGCCTTTCATACATATAGTGAAATTATGCATATCGCCAACATATAGGAAATCATTTCCATCAGCATACTAATTGAGAATTCAATCTCAAACTAAACCATAATGAAATCATCAAGCACATGTTATAACATACAACTTAAGCGAATCATCAAGTACATGCATTTCATCCATATAATGAAATCATGCATATCGCTAACATGTAGGAAACCATTTACACCAGCATATTAATTGAGAAATCAATCTCAAACTAATTCATAACACCATTTAATTCAATACATACTAATACAAACATTTATACAAACACTTACACTACACACTTAAGTCTACATATAGTATGTCGACCCGAAGTGCGCATTTAGGCGAATCTCTTCGCCAAACTAATTATGCACGCATTCCTAACATTCTAATGTGACAATAAACCATGTCAATCACATCAGCAAAATATGAATGAAAACAGTACTTCCTACAAATGACTAAAATGCCCTAAATCTCATATTCTCCATCGGTTTACGAAACAGGAAACGGACAGCATGTTGTACATGTCAAACGGCATTTCCGTCGATAATCTACTATTAAATGACATTGAAAGTGTTGGAAACAGTCAATCAAAGCGTCTAAAATCTGCACCTTTTCCCTTATAGGTGAAACGATTCGAACGGAGCGTATACGCTTCGTCTACGGCGATTAGAGAACCTAATACACAAGTTCTATTAGCTACTTCGCTAGGAAACGAAAGGAACCTCAAATCAGCAACTTCTAGGTTATTTTCTTACCTGAAAACGTAGAGGAATCGCCGAAAAAGTGATCGGAGTGCGTTGCCTAAGCACGTACAGCACGTGGCACAAGCAGCAGGGAATTCTCTCCCACCTTCTCTCACAAACTCTCACCTTTTCTCTCTCCCAATCTAGGAATTTTTGCAAATTCGGATGGGAGAGAGGAGTGAGGGTTTCAACCCCTTTTATAAGCCCAAACTTGCCCGAAATAGGCTCGGGAACAAGGTTCACTTGAGGGGTAACCAAATCGGGGCTGTTTCGGTCCAAAAGGACATTTCTGGTGCTCCCCTGGCTGAATGCGGTTGAACTTAAGCTCATGCATACTGGATCTAGCACACATCAAGTTTTCAGTCCGGCAGGGTTCGCAGATCGCATGTGGCGGTCCAGTTTCAGTTCAGCGGTCACCGCATGTAGATCAGGCCTACAAATCTCATGATATGAAATAGAAATTTTTCCTGATCCGAGGGTGTAATTTGGCTGAATTCTGACGGTCAGAATTCTTAATACTGACACATCAAGTTGTGTGCCAAATTTGAATTTTAAATTCTAAATCTGTCCCTATTCGCACTCTCTTCAGTCTGGGCTCAATGAAATAGCCTGTGATTATCGGTTGGACTTGATTTTTGAAATGATTGTCAAGTCCAGCTAGGCGGTTCTAACGGTCTAAGATAGCAGGTATCGGACTTTCGACGAGCGGTATAAATCCAATACAGATTTTCAAAGTGGTCCAGAGAACAAACCTTCTTAGAGTTTGATCCGAGGTTATAGAGTATTATAGAGTCATTGGTTCTACTCGATTTGGGTCTTGTAGAACGTATTTAAAGTGATCAGGGACTGTTTCCCAGCTACTCTGGCGTTGCGCTAGCTAACTTATGCTTAGTTTCTAAAGGAATTAATCCTAAGTGATTTCTTTGGCTATGGAATTGGGTTCTGAGCGATTTTCCAGGTGTTTTAGTTAACCCACTGCCTAAGGACGTCAAATCCTAGATTGGCCAAAATCCGGAGTGTTACAAGGAAGGTGGCAAGGTCCGACGATTGGGGAAAAACGAAAGGCATTTTCTGTCCCCCCTTCGCCGGGGGTTGCTTGTGGGGGGGGGGGGGGGGGGGGGGTGTGCCACGACGAAACAAGGGAATGAAAGGCCGCTTTGCGTTGGATGCTCTTTACCCTCCCCACAATGATGGCTCTATTGTCTTGGGGAGCGTTGAAGCTTGCTTCTTTTCCAGAGTTTTCTTGGTCATCAATACGACCTGTCCTTAATAGAACCGATCTGATTCTTTGAACAATCGAAATTTCGTACTTCTGTCGGATCCTCCCTATCTCCTGATCGAGCTTGTGTAGGTAGATGTTGCCTGGTAGGGCCGATAGTAGTACACTGTGTGGGACGGAGTAAGGGCCCTTCTCACCTCCTACGAGTCGTCCGGCGGAAAAAAGTTTCTGAGTGGGGTAAAAGAACTTGGGATCGTCGATCTCTTCCTTAAAGATTGGGATGAGTCGATGTCGGTCGATGGTATAAAAACACTTCCTGATGTCGAATTCCAAAAACCAGTGAGAGGTTCCCCACTCTTCTTTGATCCATCTTAGGGCCGAGTGGCAGCCTTGACCCGAGCGAAAGTGCGATGTGTCTGGAAACTCGGGATCATAAATGGATTCGGGTACCATTCTGATTGCCTCTTTCATGATCTTTTCTATAGGTAGAACTACAGTGAGCGGTCTAAACTTCGACCCTTATTTCTTTCTTAATATTATAAAGGGGAGTAAAGCCCATTTTTTGCTCCCTCTATTGATAGATCAGGGGCCCTCCTGCCGGCCGGAACGAAACGATCTTTCAGGAAGTAGTCCCATCACCCTCGGGCTCGGTGCCTGACAAGAGGAGGCGGGGCTCTCTCCAACCATTTCGAAGAGCCGAGACCTCGTAAAGGAAAAATGATCCAGCTGGTTTGGACCTGCATGAATCAGTTCAGTAAAGTAACGGAGCCTTGCGGCTTTTCCAAGCCTTACCGATAGGCGGCTCATGGATAGCTCAGTTTGCTCGTGGAGTTCTTTAGATCAGTAGATCTATAGATCTGGATAGAGTCTCGCTCATCAAGGAAGAGTTGCGCGCCGTCACTAATAGGGCTCTCACGCTACTCTGGCTCGCTTCGCTTTTTAAGCTCCGCTCGCTGCTTCACAGCCAGCTTCAAAAGAAGGCGGCGTTAGCCCAGCTTCAAAACTACTGAGCGTGCGCATACAGTTTTCAGCTTCAAAACGTATGAGCGCCAACGCGCGCAACGACCGTTGCTTGCTGGCTTCAAAGCCTATTAGTAAAATGCACTAGTGCGCTGTAGTTTTTCAGCTGCTTGCTGCTCGCTTTCTAAGCCACTGCACTGGCGTAGTGGTTGGCATTCCTACCAGAATGCCTTACGACTATCACAACTGAAGAAGCTTAAGACTAGAAGCGACTTTTCGAGTCTACGAAGCTTTGCCAGAAGCTTCGCTTCCTCTTTTAGTCTCTGTAGTCGGCATTCGACGAACTTCGTTAGAAGCGACTAGTCTCTTGAATGCCTCTTGACTACAGTATAGTCTAGTATCCCGCCTCTATACTATAGTATGGTCTAGTCTTTCCAATGCCTCCTTCCTTGCCGCCGATACTAGGAGAGTCAACAACGTCGCTTGCATTCGACGAACTTCGCTAACGCTTCGCTTCCCAGAATGCCTCCTTGGTAGAGGCTAGTGAAGCTCACCCTTCGGGTGTCGCTTACGCGGCCAAGGAAGGAGGCCTTTTTTCTGGCGCGGAAGCTACCGCTTCTCGAATGAAAGAAAAAAAGGCCTACTTAATATACAACTAACGCAACAAGCCCCGGTCCTATTTTAGCGTGTTTCCAAAGGCAACCTTTTGATTATGTCGTGATGGTTTGGTTGCTTTGCCAATGTGTTGTAGATTGACAAAGGCAGAGGTTGGCTTTGGAAACGACACAAGGAGTTGACAAAGGAAAGGAGAACAACCCCCCTTTCCCTTCTCCTTCTATTCTATCAAAAGGCGAACATCGCCCGGTCACCCTTCTATGAAGGCGAGCAGCCCAGCCCCCCTGTTTCTTATAGTCTTCAGGGTAAGCGGTATTTCGCAATAGCAGCTCTGAGAAGCTAGCCTTAGGGTGCGCCTCCTGCCGTCGTTTCAGTGACTCATAGGGCTTCCCTCAGCTCAGACTGGTGTCGTCACCTCTCCCAGGATCGGAATGATTATCCTTGCCCGATGGGTCTACATTCATCCCTGAATGTCGTCGGGTACTGTTAACTTCCCCGCCATTCTTATAACCGTCACCTGTAATCCGCGTAGGTGTGTCCACACCCCCTGGAGTGGACGAGAAAGAAAGGATTTCTCGGAGCAACCCAACCCCCCTGGTTCCAGACCCAGGAGTTCACTTTCCCGTATGAGCATTCGGTACATGTATACGTCCGTGGAAGAGTTCAAGGGTCACCACTACTGAGGATCTCCCTCCTAATCTTAGATAGGTCGTCTGAGGGTTCGCCGTGGTTCATTACTGTGCATACACACTAGGCTACCCTTCTCCGAAAGCTCCGCGGGACCACTTACTACTAGTCTTCAGCCGGAGGGGTTTATTGCACAAAAATGCCGGGACGCTGGCTCCCGCAGAGGGAAGCCCAACGAATGTCAGATGCAAAGCCTCGCACCTCATTAAGATCATATTGGCATACTCTCCCAAAAAAGAAAGAGCAGACCCCATTGAAGACGGGAGTGAGGTACAACAAGGCCATTTCAGTCCACCGCCCTTCTCACGGAGCCGTACGTGGACGTTATCACTCATACAGCTCCCAGCCAGAAAGCAGTTAGCCTTCCTCTACAAGGAATGGAAGTGTGGATGAATCGACATCAAATAGAGGAATTCAGTTTTCATTTTCAGCAATAACATGATAAGAGCATCCCTTTCACAAAAACCTACGGATCCCCCCCCCCCCCCCCCCACTCGGTCACCCCCCTCTCCTGCCACTTCAGCACCTTTTGATCTTTGATAAGATCATTATGAGCCCTCTCTGTTAATGTTTTTGTAGATTTCAAAAATTCCATGGTGGATCAGGACGAGAATGAATCCGGGAATCCAGGACATGCTCATCCTGGAGCTTCTGCTCTCCTCTGGGGAGGGGTTTTTTATAAAGAGAGAGGTGAGTCGAGGGTAGCCTCCTGCTTGACCGATTCCTCGGAGTCAGAGGAAGATCTCTCATCTAATGACCCTGAACAAGAAGGAGCTGCTCTCGATGTGAGATCAACAGCAAAAGAAAGAAGAGGAATTGGATGCCTCAGAACAGCAGCCCCCGAATAAGCCTTAAAAAAAAAACACAACGGACCAGACACAAATAAAAGAAGCAAGAAGAGGGCCATGATGATGATCCTATGTTCGTTTTTGCCCTGCCCTGATGATGCGCTCCTAGCTCGCGGAGCTACATACCGGAAAAAGAAAAAGACTCTGACTTTGAGAAGAGAATCGTTGGTTTGACCGACGAACTACGTGGGAAATACGAGATCTAGGCAAGCCACTACATGTTATCCCCTGGCCCTTGAACGATAGAAGAACTACTTATCTTCTCTTAGATACCGGTCGATTGGTTCACATCTATGGTCAATCAATAGGTCCGCGGATCTATTCTTCTATACGATAAATCGCCATCTCGTAGCACCACCACGACACCGATTCTCGTTCTTATTCCGAGCCCCCCCCCCCCCCCCCCCCCCCCATGCCATGACTTCGACTTATAGTATGATGAATGAGTGGAAAGATCTTGATAGAAGTCCCTGTCCGATCCAACCAAAGAGTTCGTATCGTATATTTTAGTATTATTATTAATATCATTATATTAGTATATATTTATATTAGTATGAGTATTCTTATTATGAATCATTTGATTTATGAAATTTATATATAGGATGGAGTCATGGGTGTTTAGGATGCTAAGCAAAGATGTGAGGTTTAGTGGTTTTTTGTTATGAACGGGACAGGGACGGTTGCTATCAAAACTGAATGGGCTTCCCCGCGGGGGCGATCCAGAAAAGAAGACCTAGGCCAGGATTGGTCAAAACAATGTGGTGACCATAGATCATATATTTATTTATATAGAAATTCTTTGCCTTTTTTCAGTAGAATCCCCGGTCCCAAATGACTGCGGATAGCCGCCAAGAAGAATGAATTCCCAAAGGGGTCCAATAAGACTTCCTTTCGAGTAATACAGGGACGGACTGATACTCCTAACTCCCGATGCAGGAGCAGGAATCTAAATGAGGAGGAGGGTTTCGAAACGCATTGAACCTCCCAATCGAATGAATCGTCACATTCGTAATGATCAACTTTACGGAGCCCTATCGCTCGGTTAGATAAGATAGGTCCACCCCAGAACTCACTCAAACAACCTTATATTGCTATAGAAGCACGCACTTCTTCATCCACAACAGCTGGCTCTTTCGGTCCTGGCTAGCCGGTCCAGTTCTCCAGTCAATACCTGTCATAGAAAGAATGTACAATTTGTTGTATCAATGATATTACCAATCAATGAACTGCTAGTTGGAGAGGGGAGTCCATTACGTGTTAGCTACCTCTAGAATAGCTAGACATTCTTAGCCAGGTTTCAGAATGGAAGAGAAGTCATGGAAGGAACCGAATTGGCCACGCACGATGAATGGATGGACAAGAAAAAGGATAGTCTATTACTCAAAGATCTTTATTTATACTTTGAATTCGGAATAATCTGAAATGCTCCCGCTCTGCATGGCAGGCGAGGTAGGATAGAGAAGAGGGTTGCCTAGATTGACGTTCTCTATAGGTATGCTATAAGTAGCTAACAGAAAGCAATGCCTCCTTCTAGTGGCGGTTGGTCGAGCTGGAACGTCGGCTCCGTGAGGGGGAAGCACACAGGCTTGCATCTTTTGATTCTATTAGGTGGTGTGGCGGGGAGGCATGGTGGAAGCCCAGCCCGCACCACACGTTCTCTGATTGAAACGAGACTTTTTCTCCGCTCCAGGAATTCCAGGAGACGTGATACTAGTTCAGCAAATGGACTCAACATTTCACTTATGGAAACAGAAAGAGTATTCGGGGATATTGGAAAAAGCCTTTAAGGTACAAGAATGAAGGAGCACTGCTACACTTCCACGACATGGGAAAGGGATCATGGGGTGAGGAAAAGAAAGAAAAGGTGCAAGGTGAGGTTCTATCTATGAAATGAGTTCAAAGGAATTATCCCAGACACGTTTCTTTAGCACAGGCTACGGAGTGAAGTTGGAAGGTTCAATGAGCTACGCGAAGGGAAGATCTTTGGCACTATTATTGTCTATATACAAGTGGCGCAGGCAAAGCTATGGTGACTCGTGGAGTAGGCAGCGAGTGGAGCTTAAACAGCAGCAAGCAGCTTCAAAAAAGCCGTTACGCGTGGGGGGTTTTAGGGGGGCCTACGCGTCGCTGCTCCCATGCACCATTACTATACAAGGGCTTTGAAGCCTCCATTTGCTAGTGAGGGGGGTCGCTTCCTTACACTTGCCTTAACTGGCCTAGGGCGTACTGACGGTGTCAGTAGTCGTATCTGTTTCGAAAGGGAGATTTTTCTTTCAACAAAAGCTAAAGCTAGCAGAGGTGTTCTCCTTAATCAAGCTTTTTAGTCGTTATCTTCCTTAGCCTTATTGCGAAGCGATGGTTATCAGCTAGTTTCGGGAAGCAAGGCATTCAACTAGTTACGGTGTCGGTGTCAGCTGTTTACGACAGATAAGGAAGGATATCTTTCTCAAAAAGAGCAAGAGCTCGCTACAGGCTAGCTAAGGCTAGCAAGGCAAGGAAGAAAGTAGCTAGGGCAGTTAGTCCTTGCTTATAGTTAGGCAACTAGCCTATTAGTGTAAAGAGGAGGAAGGGTAAGGGTGTTCTCCATTCGTCACTATTATCAGTCGAAGTGGTTCTTTAGCCGTATAGCGAAGCAAGGATATCAGCTAGTAGCAGAAGGGATTAGGTTAGGTGCTCTACATTCAAAAGCATTAGCCTACTAGTGTAAAGAGCCTACTAAGAAAAAGTGAAGAAGACTGTTATTCCGATAAAATGACTAAAGCAGCTACTAGGAAAGGTGTTCTCCTTAATCACTATAACAAGTCGTAATCTTTCTATACTGACTGGCGAAGTAAGAGAGGAACAGGAACGACGGTTCTTTTCCAGAGTCGCTCAGGCATCTGGCTAGCTAAGGCTAGCATTAGCGGGGTGTTCTCCAGTCGTCACTTTAGTGACTCTATTTTCCTTCTTGCAGTATGGCGAAGCAAGAATGAAGCTAGCCTATAAGTGTACAGAAGGGAGCAACAAGGAAGGAGATACCTTTCTTTCCTAAAAGCAGCAAGCGTCTGCCCCCCCTAACCCCCAAGGGGGAACACAAACGAAACGACAGACAGCCTTTAACAACCGTTTCACCCCTACTAATCAAAGGCTTCCCCCTCATCTAACAAGGAGAATCCCATCGCTCCACTCCCCTTAGCCCTTAGACAGACCGAAGCCTAAGGCGGACTAAAGGCGCACAGAGTCATATCTAACAGGACGGTTAGCAAGGGTGTTCTCCTAACGTGACTCTAAAAAGTCATAATTCTTCTTTCTGAATGGCGAAGCATTAATGGAGACGAGATTTAACGACAGCTCTTCTTTCCAACCGACTGACCTAACCTGACAACCCGACCTGACCTGACTAAAGCGACTAAAGGAAGGATTTAATCACAGCTTTCCACCCCCCTAGCCCCCTAAGGGGGAAGAACGAACAACAACAACACTAAAGCCATTCCATTCGGGCTTCTCACCAGAGAATCCTTTCATTCCATTCGCCTTAAAGAACCTACCGGACTTGATAAGGTGCCATTAGTGATCTCTTTTAAAAAGTTCAGTCTTTAAACCGACGCGTCAAAGTCGGAAGGCTAGTAAGGCTAACAGCCCAGAAGCCAATCCTAACTGCTAATGAAGACCATTCCTCCCCTATCTCTTAAAGCCCTGCAAGCAGACTGACGGACTCTAAAGGGCCTTATATACCACTAAGGACTCTGACGGGCCCTTAATAAAGAGGGGGGGGGGGGGGGGGGGGCGCTGTAGTTTTGAAGCAGGGGGCGGCAGCCCTTTTTTTAAGCAGCTGCTCACTCTCCTTGAATCACCTTGTCTTTGGCATGATTTTGTTAGTGTTCGAAAAGAAAATGAAAAAAGATGATATGTCATATTATTATAAAGAAAGAGCAATTGAGTGAAATTCACCCGCTCAATCCTGCCTTTCATTCAAGTACAGGTAATGAGAGGACTTGAATCCAATCACCTAACCCAAACCTGTACTAATTAGGGGTGGGGCCGCCTCGTCGGCCAATAAAAAATAAACAAATTTTTGCTTCTTTCTTCCTGAAACTGAAGAGCTAGCCGCGAACCTGATGCGCAATGAGTCTATCCTATCTCAATATAGCAAGTGGTAAGTCAGCATGAGCCTCAGGTTCCATATGTGCTAGGGCCAAGTTGGTCTGCTCGGTTACACAAAAGAAGATAGCTCGGTCGAAGCGAGCCGACTGGGAGAGAATCGCTAAAGAAGCATCGATATTCATCTGGGGGGGAGGATGAGGACTTTTTAAAAGAATTGAGAGAGAGGATCGCAGAATTACAGAATGAGTTTTGGAAATGGAATCTGGAATCTCATCAAAAATTCGATGAGGGTTCCCTAAATGAGCTCTTTCAATGGAAATTGGATTAGAAGCGGACGCACCGTTGAAATTCCATAGTGTTATGTATTCTGACACCTCACCATCAATTCGTTTAGTCTCCATCATTGACTCCCCCTTTTCTAAGCCCCGCTCCCTAAGCTGACGGGGCCCCTCTCTGATAAGGAAGGAAATGAAATAATCTCAATTTGATGACAAATCCGGTTCGATGGTTGTTCTCCACTAACCACAAGGATATAGGGACTCTCTATTTCATCTTCGGTGCCATTGTTGGAGTGATGGGCACATGCTTCTCAGTACTGATTCGTATAGAATTAGCACGACCCGGTGATCAAATTCTTAGTGGGAATCATCAACTTTATAATGTTTTAATAACGGCTCACGCTCCTTTAATGATCTTTTTTATGGTTATGCCGGCAATGATAGGTGGATCTGGTAATTGGTCTGTTCCGATTCTGATAGGTGCACCTGACATGGCATTTCCACGATCAAATAATATTTCATTCTGGTCGTTGCCACCAAGTCTCTTGCTCCTATTAAGCCCAGCCTTAGTAGAAGTGGGTAGCGGCACTGGGTGGACGGTCTATCCGCCCTTAAGTGGTATTACCAGCCATTCTGGAGGAGCAGCTGATTCAGCAATTTCTAGTCCTCATCTATCAGGTATTTCATCCATTTTAGGTTCTATCAATTTTATAACAACTATCTCCAACATGCGTGGACCTGGAATGACTATGCATAGATCACCCCTATTTGTGTGGTCCGTTCCAGTGACAGCATTCCCACTTTTATTATCACTTCCGGTACTGGCAGGGGCAATTACCATGTTATTAACCGATCAAAACTTTAATACAACCTTTTCTGATCCTGCTGGAGGGGGAGACCCCATATTATACCAGCATCTCTTTCGGTTCTTCGGTCATCCAGAGGTGTATATTCCCATTCTGCCTGGATTCGGTATCATAAGTCATATCGTATTGACTTTTTCAGGAAAACCGATCTTCGAGTATCTAGGCATGGTTTATGCCATGATCAGTACAGGTGTTCCTGGATCTCTTATTCGGGCTCATCATATGTTTACTGTGGGCTTAGACGTTAATACGCGTGCCTACTTCACCGCAGCTACCATGATCATAGCTGTCCCTACAGGAATCAAAATCTTTAGTTGGATCGCTACCATGTGGGGAGGTTCGATACAATACAAAACACCCATGTTATTTACTGTAGGGTCCATCTTTTTGTTCACCAGAGGAGGACTCACTGGAATAGTCCCGGCAAATTCTGGGCTAGACATTGCTCTACATGATACTTACTATGCAGTTACACATTTCCATTATGTACTTTCTATGGGAACCGTTCTTGCTTTATTTGCAGGATTTCACTATTGGGTGGGTAAAATCTTTGGTCGGACATACCCTGAAACTCTAGGTCAAATCCATTTTTAGATCACTTCTTTCGGGGTTAATCCAACCCTCTTTCCCATGCATTTCTTAGGGCTTTCGGGTATGCCACATCGCATTCCAGATTATCCAGATGCTTACGCTGGATGGAATGCCCTTAGCAGTTCTGGCCCTTATATATCCGTAGTTGGGATTCGTCGTTTCTTCGTGGTCGTAACAATCACTTCAAGCAGTGGAAACAACAAAAGATGTGCTCCAAGTCCTTAGGCTGTTGAACAGAATCCAACCACACCAGAATGGATGGTACAAAGTCCTCCAGCTTTTCATACTTTTGGAGAACTTCCAGCTATCAAGGAGACGAAAAGCTATGTGAAGTAAAAGAAGAAAGACTGCTACTAAGAACCTAACAGAACTTTTTTGGGTTCTAAAACCATTTGTGTAGGTCGGGGTTGAGAATTGGGGGGCCGGCCACGTAGCTTCGCTTCATTAATGAAAGAAGTTCACCGGGCCTTCTTTCCGGAAGTCGTCTCTACAACTACATCCTCATCTCTGGTGCGCAATGAACTGTGTCCATAGGGGTGGGGCTGTCGTTGGAGGGCTTTCCTTTGCTACTTTCATTGAGGGGTCGGGCTCTCCAGTGGGTGGTTGTCTTGGTCCTGGGAGGGGAACAACAGCGTGACAAACTGGGCCAATAACCTATGAACCGGGGGAAACCGACGTCTAATGTATGGTACGACATGAGAATGAGTGGCTGACTAAAAGCACGAAGGAGTCAATAGGACGGGGTCTAATCGCCTTCATCTCTTCCGTCTCTCATGCGCTCTTACGTTTCCGCCATTAGAGTGAAGTGGCCATCTCTTTTTTTTTCCAATTCTAAAAAAAGGGGGGCCTGAAGTGAGTGTCTTTCATCCGGAAGTTCTCATACGGGGGACGTCAATTAGGTATGACGTTCAACCTACTTGGCGAATAGCCGATCACAAAAACTAAAAGGAGAAGGGTTTAGGAGCTGAAGGAAGGAGAGATTGATGGAGAGGGGCTATTGCTACTTCTTTTGATGGGAAAAGAAGAAGGAAGGGGGGCCGTGCCATCAGCCTCGTCGGCCTAAGCCTCGCTATGAGAACTGACGCTTCCTAACGCTCTATGAAGAGCTCCGCCCCTCGAAAAACTTAAGCGCCAACACGCATTTTACTAATAGGCTTTTCAGCTAGCAAGCAGTGGCCGCGCATACGTTTTAAAGCTTACTTCAAAAGCTTATGACTATCTATACTATAAAGTCAAGGCTTTAGCGCGCAACGGACATTG
>CM073587.1:65826851-65846851 GCA_037074715.1 Magnolia kwangsiensis | reverse complement strand
TCTTCTTTACTTTATGGCCCACCCTTGTTGCGAAATCTCACTCGAAGAAGTGGGAGTATAGGTTTTTTGGAAGACCTCTCCCTTCTCCATTATTCTAATCATTGAATTAGGTAGGACACTTGACTGTTTAAGGGGAGGGTTTCACTATCTCTTTTCTTTTCGAGTCTTTATGCTGTTCGGAAAGACCAGTAAGTGGTTTTGGCATATCTTATGCAATCGATTGATTCTATCAGGTCCATTCTTTGGTAGTGCATAGGCTCCGGCTTCTGTAGTCCTCTAGCCGAGCCACTACTTGCGTGTGTGTAATTCATGGCAGTTTTTTATTATGGAGCTATACATGGAGCTTCCTCCAGGATTCTCAGACCCAAAGAAACCGTCTACAAATGACAGAAATTGATATGGCTTAAAGCAAGCACCGACGTTTGAGTTCGATCGGTTCAGCACGACTATAGAAAAGATGGGATTGAAGAGAAGTCTAAATGACTACTCCTTGTTTGTCAAGCAATCCGCATCAGGTC
Source organism: Magnolia kwangsiensis (assembly GCA_037074715.1). Lineage (NCBI taxonomy): Eukaryota > Viridiplantae > Streptophyta > Magnoliopsida > Magnoliales > Magnoliaceae > Magnolia > Magnolia kwangsiensis. The sequence goes on along the minus strand of CM073587.1, from coordinate 65,846,333 downwards.
TCGCAGTTCTCTGTTTTTATGTAAATTATATTGTAATTACCTGATATGATTAGAAAGCCTTTCAATAAAGGTCTTCAATCTCATCTACAAGTCTATTTGACATGAAAGACCTTGGCAGACTCCAATATTTCCTTGTGAGGTATCTCAGTCGGTATAGTCCTATCTCAATGCAAATATGCAATAGACCTTCTCTCGAACTGGTCTAACTTCTTGCAAACCAGCTGAGACTCCGGAATCATAAGTTCTCAATTGATGAAGGAGAATTGCAGGAGGATTCTTCCATGTATACACGATTAGTCGGAAGTCTAATCTACCTGACTATGATAAGACCTGACATACATAGCCTATGCTGTTAGTATTGTTAGTCAGTTCATGCAGAAACCGAGGAAACCTCACGTCAGATGCAGCATACAGGATACTGAGGGAGGAGGGATTTCTCCAGGTAAAGGAATCCTCATTCATGTCAACATCCGGAGCTATCGTGTTATTCAGACGCGGCCGGATGTTCAGAGGACCGAAAGTATACATCGGGATTCTGTGTCTACTTAGGTCGCAGTCTTATCTCTTAGAAAAGTCAGAAACAAGCTATTGTCTCAAGATCGAGTACAGAAGCAGAATAAAGAGCTATGGCCTCAACAGCAAGCGAGGTCATGTGGATAAAGTCTCTTATGTCTGATCTCATCCTTATCATCTCCAATTTTGTTTGTCGCAAAAAATATAGCTGCAAATCCTGTTTTTAATGAAAGAACCAAGCATATAGATATGACTACCACTGAATTCGGGAAAAAGAAGTGTGGTTTTATACTTGATTCACACATTTCTACTAATGAACAAGTCACTTTTTCTTCACAAAAGCCCTCTGTCGACAGAAGAACTCATTCTTCACTAGCAAACTCTCGATGATTGATCTCTACTCTCCGGGGAGTATGAATATGCATGTGCATGTATTTTGAGTCATTCTTTCATTGAATTGTATTGTACTATAGTTGCCATGTATGGCTTGTACTACTGTATGTACAGTTGCCAAGAATGGCCTGTACTACATTCCTTGTATGGCCTCAATTAGGCCTAACTATTTGTAATCCCAGGTCTTCTCGAATCATCAAATGAACAAAATCTGAATTCTTTCACAGAGCCTTGAAACTAGAAACAGGTTTCGGCTGTGGTTTGAAAGAGTAAAAAAAAAGACCTGGAACTCAAAACACGAACAGCTTGACGGCTGGTGTTCGACCAGATTCGAAAAGGTCTTTCCAGTTCTGGTTCTGCTTGCTTCTTGTTCCAACTCGAAATCCTGACGGGCCGCTTCCTAGAAACCAACCCATTTTTAGCCAATCTTCCTAAAATAGCCAAAGAATATCTCGAAACTTTGGCCAGGAAGTTTCTTATTGAAGGAAGGACTCGTCAGAGTAGGAAGTCCAGTATTTTTTTACTCAAAGAAGGAACTAAACACAAAATCGCTATTGTCGAGCAAGATAGAACACGACACAAAAGCATTGGATTGTAATTGCAGTGGAATTCATTCACTTACGTTCACGCCTTATGAAATGATTAACCGATCAAAACAACACCTGCTGATAACAACCAGACTTGACCCAGCTTCAAAATGTATGAGCGTGCTAGCGCGTTTTACTAATAAGCTTGACTTTACTCCACCCAAGCGCTTGTTGGCTTTGAAGCAGCCGTTGCTTGCTGGTTGAAAATCCTATTAGTAAAACGCACGTTGGCCTTTTCTTTTAATAGATAGTCATAAGCATTTTTCAGCTGCTTGCTGCTTGCTGGTCTCGACTCGATCGGAGAGGTTGGCCAGTCAGGATCAGTAGCAGCTAAGAGTTCGGAGGTAGCCCCTATCTAGTGACGGCTAGAAGAACTTTTCTTGACTCCCTGCTTTTGTTTTGAGGCTTCTTTTCATTCGATCGAATCGGAACTAAGAGAGAGAGAGAGAGAGAGAGAGAGAGAAGATCTCCTCCTGCCTCTCATGACCCTAGCCTAGAGATTCAAGTGTTGTTCGCTCTGATCCCCTCACTTCTGGAGTGGGATGGGCATGAAATAAAGTAGTTGACTCAACCCCTACAGCCTTTCGATCCGAAGACTTTCACAATTTAGGGATGACTCGATCTGCCCCACCTGACTGAAGAAGGCTTCCTGGGCCTAACAGCTAATGCTTTCGAACACCACTAGGGAAAGGATCAGAAAGATTCGTATTGAATGCATTAGGTCGACGATTTATCGTAAAACCCTCCTTCTCGAGATGTTTTAATGAATGGTCGGAGATGCTGCCGGTCAGGAGGAGGGGGCTAAGGACAAGGCGACTGGGATCAACTATGGCGCAGCAGCTACGGATTGGGAATCAATGGATTCGGAAGCAGTGTCTCGACCTGACCGAAAAGAGAAGTCAATCGGTTCAGGAAGTGGGAGAGTACCTGTTGTCGATCAACCGAAGACAGCCGAGACCTCGTCGGCCCTATCAAAGTGGATGATTCACCGAATAAGTACCAACCAAAAAAACCTCCTGCCTCGCCCCTTGGCTTAGGATCAACGCCGCCCGTAGAGAGATATCTCACTCGGATGGATCCCCCACCTCTGATCCTGAAGCTGCCTTTGCTTCCACCTGTCCCTGATGTGTCCCCGACCGACCGAATCAGTAGGAAATATTCGAATCAAATGCCCCTCGCCAGTCGAAGTAGCTAGACTCACTCATTTTTCTTTTCAACCAGGGAGGAATCAACGAATGACATGCCAAATTAATAGCGATAGAAGTTCAGTGACGTGCTTGAAAATCCTCCTCGCACCTCTGATGCTGCCCCTATCTATTAGGAGGGGCTTCTGCTGACTCCCAAAAGGAGAGATCGTCGAATCCCCTACGAGAGAGAAGCCTGGGCCTGCCCGGATATGTCATTACCTCGGAATGGGAGGCTTATAAGGAATAGCCCCTTCGGGGGGTAAGAGGGGACTAGAGGAAGGAACCGCCCTCCTACTGCCTCATTGTTCGCTTAACCTGACAAAGAGAGAAAGGATTCAGAGGACGGCACCACGGATAGAGATGTGTCGAGAGGTGAGTTAAGGCTCGAGCGGCTGGACAAGACAAGCGAAAGATTGAGAATCCCCTTATTGACAACTTCTCTTTCTAGACCAGCAATAAGATGTATACCTCCAGAGAGATGCCTTCCCCTCGACGAAAGCAGCCGGGCTCCGGGTAGCGATGGGTAAATACAGCAACTCCTGCCCGTCGTTCGCTCGGGGCAGGCACCCAGCGAATCCTAGATCCCGATAGTCTTCTCATCGTCCAACCAAAAGAGACCTCCTGCCTGATGAAGCTACAACTGCCGGGGATATGACCTGCCTTCCCATGAATAAAGCTGTATAGAGAAGTTCTCCCTTCAATTGCTTCTGTTCCTTTCCCCGATCGATCGAGAGACAGTCCACCACAGCTATTCCGATCTCTCGCCCCTCCTTTTCCGGAATGGGAGAGAAGCAGTAATTGAATGTGCCGACCCCTCTCTTCAGCAAGGCCACCCGGGCTCGATAGACTGTTGAATAGCGATAGGGCCGATCGATCCCACTTTCCTTCCATCCCATGCCAGCGTGATGACCTCCCTCGCCTTTTACCGTACGGTTGTCCGTCCCCACCACCCGGTTCTTCGGAGGCAGTGTATAGAGCCAGCTTCTAATCTTTTTGTCACAACATAAAAAGAAGATTCAAGTGAAATAAAGCAGCATACAAACATTTCCTAAGCAGCTACCTGTACATAGCTTTTACCTACATATTACATCCAGATGTACCAGTATACCGTCTTTGTTACATGTTACCATTCGAAAGGTGTTACCACAAAAGAGGCTTCAGAAAGCATGTCCTGAAGTGAAGGATTTACATATACTCATTATCAAAGTCCTTTAGCATCCTATTTACAGAAACTATAGTCATTCTAGCTATAACCGACTAAACCTGAGTGGAAAGACCCGACATAAAGGACCGTAAATGAAACTGAGTAACCAGGTGTAAACTGAGATTGGGAAGTCCGGCATGCCCCGAAGGAAGGACTCCAATTCTGCCTTGAGAGATTACGCTGTTGGAGAAATTCCGCCGTAAAGGTGTGGCTGACCATTCCTTCACTCATCTGTTTCAGTCGAAACAGTTCTGTGTTCATGTTGGCAATCAATTCTGCAAGTTCATCCTCTATCTGATCCAATTCTTGCACCATTTCTTGCATGAATGCTTTGAGTTGAAAGTCCATTGTTCTGGAGCGAAGAGACCTACGGGAAGCCTGGCGTTTGAGCCGATGCGTCGATGATCACCAGATGGACCGCCTGAGGAGGACATCGATAGAGAATTTGATTTGTTTCAAAATCCCTCTTTGATCCAATTTCAAAATCTGGGAAGGCCATTCACTAACAGTAAAAAAAAGTCCTATCCTAAACTTCATTCCTTCCCGTCTTATACGATGTTATTTTCACCAGTCTCTATACAAGGAAGAAAGCCTGCTCATCATGATACAGTAATGGCTTAACCCATCCGCAGAGATTGATGATGATATCCTTTAATGATGTTCATCGACAAATTAATGGTAATACCTGGTTTCCAATTGGATTTTTAACGTAAGCGGCCTTCAATAAGGTGCTTACCCTGTCATAATTAACTCCAGAGGATCGAGAGGGGTTCTTTATGTTACGATTTTCAGTCGTCATTATGATTATGGTGTATAGCCAGACCCCGTGTTACCTGACCCACTGCGTCTTTAGCAAGATCCCATTCATTCGTCGCGTGTTTGGGACGCCATAGAATCGTCAAATCAGCTACTGGATGTAAGAAGTCTTGCTTGGATCAGGTTTTTTGGCAGGGCCAGAAATTCCTTGTCCCCTTCCATATTTATTTTTTATGCCAATTTCTTTTGCACATTGGAGACCGAGCAGCAGGGCCTTCAGCTCCGCTGTATTGTAGGTATTGAGACCAATATGAACTTACCCTTCTGCTAATGCCCATCTAATGCCTTAAGCACATAACAAAAATCGTCCCTCACTGCTGGCTCCGTCATAATCATCTTCCACCGGTCTTCTGCTGTTGAATCCTCACTTGATCGAATGTGTCTCCTTTATGTATTGTGCAAAAAAAAAAAATGTCGAGCTTCAACTGAAAATGTGTAGTAGGGTAGAGACCGTCAGTTTTCTGGGAAAATTCTGCTGTATCAATGGTGATATTCGAACAAAAATTTTCCCGGGAAGACCTTCATCGCATAATTGAGAGATTTTCATTAAGGAAACAGTCTCCTTTTTGGTATAGCTTACAGTAGCCAATTGATCGCTGATGTCCCCCAATTTCTTTGTACCCTTATATAATAGTCATACTCTGTCTATCCATGCAATTGGATCTGGTAACAGCAAGTTCCATTGGATTATTACCGGGAAGGTTGCAGAATTCCATATCCATTGTGTAGTTGGGCATTCAAAGAATCTATACAGATATGTATCTTCTGTCCGATTGCACACTGGACGAATTTGTCATGTATCCCCATTCGTTTCAGTCTATCACCGGTGAGAAGTTTCTGATTGAGACACAACCAATCAAATGACGTCGATCCTTGGCCCACATTGGATATTCCAGATGCGATTCCATCGCAATTGTGGATTTGTAGGAGTAGGAATAGTACTCTGAAGATATAGCATGTGACGATCCCGTGTAGTATAGACCATTAGGCACCTCTTATGTATGCAATCTGATCCTCACAATTAGGTGTATCATATAGAAACAGTTGCTGTATGTACATTCAGCAGTTGTAGAAGAAGAGACCTATTGCTGTGATCTAATTCAATAATGTGTTGTTCATAAACCCCGGTCCTATATAATTTATATACGCGATTAGTCGTTCGTGATCTGGCTATACGTCCGGTCCAGGCGCAGAAATTAGAAAGCAAATGTCATATTAAATCTATGATGATAATTACATAGATTAGGATGGGTAAAAATGGAAAATAGATCCATCCTTCTCTACTCGTTCTTAGGAGACAGTGAGCTACTACGAAGAAACTATGTACATGTACAAGTCAGTCACAAAGGATGCCCCCCGAGTTCCGAAAACCTGGTTCCTGCTATATAAGCTCGGGAAGAAGGAGAGGAGAGTTCGGGACTCCAAGGATTGGAATCTTCGGGGAAAGGGGGTCTTTGTGCTTCCGTGGGTGGGGGAAGATGCTCATCACAGACAGTATGTTGGGCAGGCCAGTACTTAGTGGTCCCGATTTTTAGGTATGTCCTGGTTACTACTTAAATAAAGGAAAAGCTAAAAGAAATCGAACTAGAACTCCACTCCCATTTCTAAATCGAATTCAATCTTCTGGCACTGGGTGTTCTAAGCTTAAAGCAACGAAGGGTGACGAAGGGGGAGAAGGCCCAGCAGGTCCTTTTTCCCTCTCCTGAAAAAGTATGTATAAGGATAAATACCAGTAGCTATATGTTGTTGTATCCTGACTTTTGTTATGTAAAGGGGGGTTTAAGCATCGGGAGAGGCTATCTATAATAGAAAGATTCCAGATAGACCTATTTCGAATATTAACAGCTCCTCTATAAAAAAGGTATGTTAGGTAGTCTTCCCTAAAAGACCGCAAGTGGTAAGTACATGCGTGGGAACATAGGAGCTTCCTTTATGCGCGGCCTGCAACCAGGCACTGACCTTTTCTTTCCTTTATGGCTTTAGGCTTATCTTTTTTCCCTTAGCCTTCCTTCCTAAAGAAAGGCCGCTGCCCCCTTTTTTATTGAATAAAGCAAAGCGATAAGTACACGTGCGAGGGGAGTCTTCGTTGACTTGACTTATGGAATACAAGCGAACAACACAAAAGAGACTTCTCGGGGGCGAGCACAGAAAGAGAAGGAAGAAAATGGAACAAACTGCGATATAAATGCAATAAACATAGGAACTACCTGCCTTATTAGAGAGAGGGCAAACTACTATAATCTAAGTAAGTGTTAGCTAGTTGACCACTAAAAAAAGAAGAAGAAAACAAGGGAGTGAGCACAGCACTCCGAAAGACAAACAAGTGAGCTCAGCGAAACAAGAAAAGCCAGACAAGACAGAAAAGAAAAGAAGCTAATGAAAGACAGAGAGAGGGCATCTGAAGGCAAGCAAGGAGGTGTTGTTTTATCCATTTGATTTTGCCCGCCAAAAAACGTGAGCTGATGAATAAGTCCCGCGCGTCTCACGCACTACGGCTACATTTGACATTGCCCCTATCACGCGATAATAACTGGCTTTTTGGCCCCCCTTCTTTATTATATTAAGGGGCCCGTCAGAGTCCTTAGTCATATATAAGGCCCATCAGAGTCCTTAGTGTGGTTTCGCGTTCAACTTCTCTTTAGACTGTAAGAACCTCAGTGCTTGATGGGCTTTATAGTAAGGGGTACACTATGAATCCTTTGGCAATAGATAGTGTCTCCAATGTATCAGTGCTCTCACCATTGAGTACAGTTCTTGATCATACGTGGAGTCATTTTTCTTAGCATCGTCCAACTTCTCACTGTAAAACGCCACTGGTCTGCCCTCCACCTCTCCTATTGCCTTCCCCGAGGCATCACACTTCACCTCAAAGAACTTTGAAAAATCTGGTAAAGTCAAGCGGTGCAATGCTTCTCTTTTCAGTAGCTCGAAGCTACGTTGTGCTCCTCCTTCCTAAAGTACAAAGCCAGACCCGACGCTATCCCACTCGACATTTCGTAGAAACTGACGGTTGAAGTTGGCCCATGGAAACTTCGTACCTCCTTACGCCTTCATAGCCACCTCACTGACTCTTTCTTTCTTGAACTGGTCCATCTTCAATCCTTCTCGGGATCTTACAAACCTTGGTATGCGAGTTCCCCAAGAATTATGCCTCACCCTTTTCTAAGTTGACATACAACTTCATCCAACAATTCCCACAAGTGACGGTTTAGGTCTTCCTCACTCCTATTAGAAAGAAAAATCTCATCCAGGTATATGGAATTTACCCCTGTACGGTCTCAGTACCTCATTCATCAGTCGCATAAACGTACTCGGTGCATTGGTGAGACCGAACGGCATCACGAGCCACTCATACAGGCCCTCCTTTGTGCTGAACGCCGTCTTCCATTCGTCTCCCCACCCCAATAATGATGGTTGTATCCACTTTGAAAATTCACATTTGAGAACGTGCGCCTACGCCCACTCAGAACGTCGGGCATAGGGTAACATCGACGTTTAGTTCAACGCTTAACTCACTTAAGCAGCAGCTCCCATCCTTAACTGACTGTGCCTTGCTTCCCCTTGCTTGCCACAGTCCTACGAGAAACTCACCGCTTCCGGAACTGGAACTGGGACTGATGGAACTCTTTCCCTTGCCTTTGGGACTGCTGCCTGCCCTGCTTCCCATGCACCTACTTCTCATGCACTGACCCGCTTCCTTCCAGGCCCCTTTCCCGAAGGGCTGCCCTCCTTCCTCGCGTCAGTAGCTCCTTCTCTTATCGTCGGACGACCGACGCAGTGACCTTCGCTCCACTTGAACACCTACTTCTCTTGCTCTCCCTCGAACTCAAAACCCTTTCAACCGTCGTTTCCCATGCGGCTTTCCCGGGAGCTCCAACTTCCGCTTGTTTTCGCTTCTCACTTTCTATGTTATTACTTTAAGAGTGACTACCCTGCCTACTTACCATGTTTTGGTGGGAGTGACTGCTTCCCATGCCTGTTTCTTATCCCCTTATCTAGTAGAAGGCCCTGGTCCTTAAAGGTCAGACTGTTCATGGAACTCGTTCTGCTTCATCGACGAAAGTATGCTAGGGGTTGTTGCTTAGTCACGAGAGCTCTGCTGCCCATGCCCGCCAAGCAAGCATTAAACTCTTTACTCCGAAAAATAAAACTCTTTCTTTGGAAAGCGAAAATCTTCCTGGAGTCAGATTTTGAGGCTGTGCATAACTCCTCTATTGCGGCCTCTACCACGGCCACCATGAGCCATGTTTGCATTTGATGAGCCTGACCAGTAGCAGCAACCGGGTCATGTCTGTGCTGTGACCTTATGAACCATGTCAGAATGAGCCTGCAGTTCTCAGCTTCTTTCTTAAGTGCTTCAGTTCGACGTGATCTATCACAGACAATTTTGAATCAGACTCTTCCCCTACTTTCCACGCATCACGACCAGATTCACCTTTCTCCCTCTGCAACTCCCATACACAGAACAACCAAATTGTTCTTGGATGACGCATTTGTAAATCACAAACAACGTTGATCTTCATCTTTATAGAAGTCCCTGTCCTTGTCTGCTAGACACGGGAGCTTACTGTAGCCATTGCTTGCTTCAATTTGTAAGATAGCAGCTTATAGTTACAGAACAGAGGTTAATTTCCTTTTTTATGACTGCTTTTTTACTTTCACACGAACAATGTGAAACATGTATGGTTTCCTTGCAAAGTCTTTCCGCTGCATGTTTGATTTCATTTAAAGGTAGAATCCCTGAGACATAGCCGATACATACGATAGGCGAGGCTTCAAAAATAGCCTATAAGTACGTCTCCGAATCTGTCTACTCCTACTCATCAAGTACACTGCTATGCAAACTTTGCATATCTACCCGGGTTTGATTCGAAACACCAATAGTCGAGAGTGTTCCAACCGACCTCGGAAGCGCTTGATTCAGTGAAAAAGTGGTTTCCATAATCACGTCGATGGAACTAGTCGATCGGATACAGAAAGCAGAGAAAGAAGTAGGGCCGGAACTCACCTCCCGGACCAATTCACCTTATTCCCTGGTCCACTCGCCTTGACCCCCACTTTCGTGGGAAGATGGTGGGCGCCCTCAAGATAAGATGGTGGTCTGTTGCTGGTGTTAGTTTAAGAGAAAAACAAAAGAGCTTCTAAACTGAAACATCAAACCAGTAAATAGAGTCAAAAACCAGCAACATGAAAGAACAAATAACAGAATTTGACTCCCCTCCGTACTAAAGCGTTTGAATTACATGCAAAAAACAGAGTTGCTACAGCAGAGCTCTTGAACACAACAAAAAATAACAATACTCAACTTCTCCACTAACATTTCACTGTAGAAAATGAGATTATAGCAGGTATATATAGAGATTTCAGAGACTATAGATGATTTTTTTACTTCCGAATTTAAGAAGGATAAGCCTAGAAACCTAGAGAAAGCAAAGGACACAAGGAAGTGACATAGGAGACAAAAAAGATAAACCAAAAATAGAAAAAGAAGATAGAAGTGTCTCTTTACCGAAGACTTCCCTTCCCCCCCTTAGTAGCCGGGGTGGCTTTCCCCTCAATCGGAGAATCGGTTGTTGATTAGATTGGGAAACAACGATGGATCGCCAAAGCTCGCCCATGCTTACCTTGCCTCGATGAACCGAGGGAACTCCTTAACGCTAGGGCTTCTGTCAAGGGAAGCCTTTAAAGCCAATAAGTCCAGTACACCTGCCATACGGAGATCCCCTCCTCCCCTCATGTCCGATAATCCCTCGAGTTCAAACGGTTCGGAACAGAAAAGAAAAGATATTCATTCGGGCCTTCCTCAATTCCGCAACTCATTACTCTGGATGGGGGTATGTTCGTATGCTTTTCAAGGTAAGACATCAATGAATTTTCACCACTCCTTAAGGAGTGGCATCTGACCACAACATGCCACGAAGGGAGAGCTTTCAATCCAAAGGAGTTCCATCTTACTTGATTCACCTGCCTTGTCTCTCCAAATACCAAGGTCTGCATGCTGTCAAACTTCTATTGATAGGCCAGAAAAAAAAAGTCATTTGTTGTCCCAAAGAATAGGAAGATGAAGGCCCCCCTATCTAGATGATATTCGAAGTTCCTATGCACTCTACATCCCCCGGAGGTGCAGATAAGCTCGTTAGCATGCCATTCCCTGCTCTCCTCTAATGATGTAAGTTCTCACTCCATTTCTCCGTTAGAGTCCCGAAGTGAGGGGGATGGCGAACAACGAAAGAAAGGTTATAGGTTGGCCTCTTTCTTCGATCAATAGCAAATCTAGCAAGGCAGTCCACTCTCATTGAAGATGGGATGAGCCAACAATAACAACTAGTAGCTCCTCTATTGGTGGGAGTTATGGCTGGTTCCTCCATTCGAGTTGCTCACCGAGCGAGGGCGGCTAATCCGGTCCATGTCTATTCCTTATCGTCGATGACAGCTCCCTTCGATACCAGCAACCACTAATGACCTTTATCCGCTGCCCTGGACAAATGACCTTTTGGGGAGGGAGCTGCTAGCAACCGATCTCTTCCAGCCGGAGTAAGTTTCCGGTGCATTTTCGGCTTCTCCTGTTGAGCCAGGGAAGCAAGGCACCTTTCAATCCCTACTTATTACCTAACCTCGCTGAGCCCGAAGACGCAGTGGAAGGGAAGGCAAGGTGATCAGAAGAAGTTGGATGCGAGGAAGGAAGGCTGGAATCTCGACTTAATTGAGTTCTCGACCGGGCAATAGAGGCGAATGGAAGCAAATGCCACCAGTATTTCCCACCAGGTAAATAAAAAATGAAAGGTTAGGTTCATCATCCAGAAAGTTTTGTCTGGTAGGTGGGAATAAAAGGATAGTCAACTAGACGCATCGGCTGTAGGAGGGAGAGCGACTTCTTCTTCCCCCAAGGACTGGTTGAATCGTCAAATTGAGGCACCCATCTTCAGTCGACCAATAATGCATTTCTTGCTCGATGAAGCTCCGCCTATCGAAGAAGAGAAATTCTTTCTGGTGCTGGCCCTGGAGTACTGATATTGAGTCGACTCGACCTTCCATGGTGCTTGGGACTACAGGCCAATCAAGAGTAGGGATCAGTTGAACTAAAGGCGAGTGTCGATCAAAGAAGGTAATATCCACCTACCTCTCCTTGAGAAGTTCATGGCAGGAGGGTCAGTATTCGACTAGACGGGAACCGTCGCATCGACTAGACGGCGAGGTAATGAAATTGAGTAAGATTGACTGGGGAGGAGATTCAGGCTTGTGCTGATGGTGTTGAATAACAATGACACCTATCAATCTTTTTATGTCCGGTGAGGGGTATTGATAGGACTTTTTTCGACCGCAACCAATTGGACTAACTTGGAGAAGAATCACTCAATAGGGTGCCTATGCCCCTCCATCTCGGGGGATTCTAGCTTACTTGAATAGGGCTAGAGCACAAGCCAAGCCAGCCCATCGAGACAGCCAAAGCTTGATAAGAGTATACTGCTCGGGTCCACCCGATCATGAGAAAGACTATAAAGCCACTTTACTCGATTTATGACTGAGGAGGCGGGAGGACAAGCACCGAGCCTATCAGTTTGGGAAATTAGAAGCTTACTAGTGAGGAATGCAAGCCAAGGGGATGAAAGGGTAGGAATATCTCTCTTAAGGCCGGATACCACTAACAGAAGGGATGGCTGGAGGGAAGGTATATCTCATGATCAGCCTATCTTCTAGTTCTGGCTAGTAGGTAGGTGAGTTGAATAGGCGGATATTTTCTCTTCCTCTTTGACAGTAGAAAGAAGTAAAGAAAAGCAAAGTCTTCCTACTACTCACCGTTCCGGCCGATATTCAGATAGATGGGGCGGGGTGGCAGAACGAATCATTGAACCACTCCTGTCACCCTCTATCGGCATTGGAATAGAAAGAGGGATTGGAAGTAGTTGTTGGAACATTTGGTGTAGGAAGGTAGCTAGATGCATCGATGCCTTACTCGGATGCAGAATTGAAAGAACCATGCCTAGCTGGCCTCCTCATCAACTCTATGTCTTTCGAACCCACCTCAACGATAGGAAGCATTGGCCCTGTGGAGTTTTTTATGAAGGCGTCACTTGACAGGCCCGGACGGTCGATTCGGAAGGGTCTGAGCCTCGGTCGGCTGCCCTACTAGGTAAGGCAACCGCTCACCTATTTCTTTACGTCTTTTCAACTGGGCGGACCTTTCATTGAGAAAAGGGGAATGAATTATCCAGCAGAGATGGCATCCATTAGGTTATTGTCGGCTCTCGCTGTGGCTCATCATCCAGAGGCGGGTTGAGCCCCTTGCACGATGAATCGAATAGAGGTAATGCAATTAAGCAGCCCGCACGTCGTCGAAGCAGGAGTGGCGAAATAAAGAAGTCAGAGCTCACACCTAAGGGTTGGTCGGCTGGCTTGTCATCGCATGAATCGGGCTAGACGAGTAAGCCATAAAGACTTTTTTGTTGCTTGCGTATCGTACCCGATCCCTCCTTCAATCATCTCTATTCCCTAGAGACAGCCGCTTAAAAGAGTAGAAGTCGGCCAGTTCGTAGTCATAGGGCAGCTAAGCTTTCAGGCAAGGGAGGTATAGGATGAGATAGAGAAAGTCTTTCCAGTCATACAGCTTCTCTAGCTTGAGCAGTAAGTAGTCTTTACCTTTACTAATTTATATGCGTCAGCGATCAAAGGTCAGCATAACAGGGCAAGCATGAGGAGAGCCATAGCCATTGAGTGACGCCCTGAGTCTTGAGGTCAGTAGGTCGGTCAGTCGTCCTGAGTAGAGATGGGCGGCGGGCTCCATTGTTGGTATTGCACAGTCGGTCCAGCATGAGTAGATCAGTTTAGTCCGAACAATACTCTTATCCGGAGTCGAGTAGTAGCCTCATGGAGGAAGACGAGGAAATGAATATTGAGTGGATAAGATAAGATGTTTATTGAGGAGTAGGCTTAACGATGCGGAGGAGAAAGACCAGTGAGGAGCACCTTTAGAACCGTTATATGCCCGGCAAGTCCCAAGAAAGCCTCAGTTGGGTAGGTCAAAACTTTCGGTATGGGACAAGCAAAGCGATCGGCCGGTTGGTGAGTCTGTCCATTTTGTGGAGTGTTGATTCCGTTCCTGAGGTTCTTTCTTCGCAAGAGTCAATGCTAATAATGCAAGACTGGATTAAATACCTAAATGCCAGGCAAGCTCTTCAATCCCGATGCTAGCGAAGCATCACTTCAACTAGTCCATTCTCGAGGCAAGCCGGTAAGCCACATGAGCCAATAAGCCACATGAGGCCGCGACACTTCCATTCTCGGAGGGAGGTCCTGCATGAGTAGAGGCGCGCAAGCAAGCAAATAGGAAAGTCATCTTTATCCGCGGCAAGCATATAAAGTACCAAACAACCCGAACTATGGATAGACTGAACAGCCCGAGGAGTAGGCTTCCCGATGCGGAGACTCTATTCATGCTGAGGAGTCTAAAGCTCGACCATCCCGTTCCGAACAATGGCTCTACGGAACATTCTCCCAATGAAAGCGTAATAAGTGGGCGGCCCAAGTGCGGAAGATGTAGCTACGGACCATGCCGAATATGTCTCTGCCGAAGAATGCGGAACCTTAGAACCCGACCGAACGATGTTCTGACCAAGTGGTGAACAAGGCCGAATAGTCCAAACATGCCTAACCTGGAGGGAAGGGAGCTTTCCAATGAGTAGGAGGCTTCCCGATGCGGAACTCTATTCCTTAGGTTCGGAGGTCAATAGGTTCATAGGTCCATATCTTACGAAGGTGAATAGGTCAATAGGTTTGTAGGAGGAGCCTTATGTCGTAGGCCCTTGCCCAGTGGATAAGAAAAGATATTCCTTTCGGAGAATCGGTTGTTACAAGAAAGAAATCTCTTCATAAAACAACCGATCAACAAATCGGAGAATCAGTTGTTGATAGCATTGAGAAACAGCAAGGGATCGACCAAGCTTCCACACCAATACCTCAGGCGCCGGGGGCTCTACCCTCAGGAGGAGACTCACAGACCTAATGCATTCAATTCAATGAGGGGTACAATCGGAAAGGGATTGATTTTATACACCGGAACCTATGCTCGCCCTATCCCCTCAGTCGCCGGGGAAGCTCTTCCCTTGCACCCCCCCTGCCCCCCCAAACGATGCCCTCCATTTGGGGGGACGAGTTACACCCATACTCCCAAGCTTGCTCCATTCTTTGTAGTAAAGGAAGTCTTCGCTCGGGCTTCTATCTGCCCTACGCTTGACTTCGGGATGTTCCCTCACCAACAACCATTTATTCCACTAGTTGCACGAGCCCTATAGAATGAATAGGCAGGATCGAAGAGACTCATCTTATCGGATCGGGCATTCCTCCAGCCTCAATCGTGAAAGAGAGATTTGTTCAGCTCTTGAAATCGGTACCTCTCTTCCTTCGTCATCAATTCCCTCTCTAGGCGAATAAATCCTCCATTTGATCTCTCATCCCTCAATTCGAAGGCAGCCCTTGGGCTAGTATGCTCTTATTCCCATAGCCCTATTTAGTAAGGCGATGAGTGGAGCCAGTCCTCTTATCATCTCCCCCTATTGCACCTCATATCTCTTTCTCCTATGCCTATCTTCGTGGGCGAGCAAGATGAACCGATCACTTATACCTTCGATCAAAGGAATTGAATCAAAGGGGAGGAGTGGGGAGTCTCGATCTGGCAGAAGCACCAATAGCAGTAGCCATAGGGAGCGAGATCCCGATGTTCGTAAGCGTGATTCCGACCTCCAGTGCATGGACGCCCCACCCCTTCCGATTCGAGAATAAATAGCCCCTATACCTATTCATTCCGGCAGGATTTGAGGTTTATGCATCTCCTGGCAGTAGACCCAGCTCTCAGATGTATCTATTGAAGTAGCACAAGCAGTTAAAGATGCAGTTCCATCAGTTCCGTAAAGATCGGAGGGCCTTTCTCCAGCCTTACAACTAGATTCAAGGAGCCCGAAAAAATGGCTCTGGCTCCGCCTCTCCTTTTATATCCCGTTGATTCTGCCATTGATCAATGTTGGGTCAATTAGCGCACGCGGGATCTTATATATGCGCCTTGAACAGTTGGATATGAGATGTTTTACGGATATCAACCCGGGCGTGAGCTATTGAACAGGTACTGCATCTCAATCCGAAACAGCTACTGGAACTACTGATGCTGGTGGTGCTAGTAGCCATGATGCTAGGTAGCCGTGATCCACCAGCTCTTGCTTATGTCGGTCCCCCCATAGTTGCAGCTTTCAATCAGAAGTAGACCAACGAAAAGGATGGTCGCTACTATCGCAATGGCGGTCTGGAGGATCTAGAAATGGGTAATTCCGACCTCTTCCACTACATCTTTAGTAGCCCCCAGAAATGATTGAGATAATGACTACTCTATCCACGCTCTTCCGTAGGTCAAGAAAGCGCCACGTCCATAGCTAGAGAAAGCTACCCTAGGTAGTGGTTATCCCCGGTAGGTAATAGTTTATCCAGTAGTACCAGTACCCAACAGACATCTTCTTGCATTTGAACCGAAAGCGGAGGTGAAAAGAACAGAGGTGATTTCTGCAGTACCCAAAGCTAGTTTTTTTTTCGGTATAAGTAGCGGCGATGGAAGTCACACCAGTGCTGATCCAGTTGTTTATTACCACAAGTGTCATGCAGTTACGAGAAGTGATCGTGATTCCATTCCGGATGTCCCAGATGCAGTGCCTGTTCATAGGTAAAGTGCTATGTGAGGACTTCGAGATCCATATGTTGAATTTGTGTAGCGAAATTGGAATTCAGATGCATATATTAAACGGGTTTAGATGTGGGCAGAAATTTCAGGTTGCTTCACGAGAATCAATGGGTAGGATGGCAATATTTTCGATCGATAGGTGGGATAAGAATAGGATCGATAGATTCGTTGCCTTCATCACCCGGCTTCACCAATGGCCGGGGGTGAAGCCAGAGGTTCTCAGGAATGGAGTCAATAACTTGCGTCTCGGAATGGGATACAGTGTTAGTTCGGGAATGGAATCAATAGCTTGCCTGAACTAGAATATCCTGGGGAGAAAGAGTCTGGTGATTTTCATAAAGTCTGCGTAAGAGACTTGTCATTTCGACGCTTCCAGGACGTTTCAACAACCGGACCCTCAAAAAAATCCTGAAGTCGCACATCTGGTTGTGAAGCTACCGTGTGGTACCAATGTAAATGATCAAGCCATAACTTTATCCAATTACGGATAAGAGTACGCTTTAACATTTCCACTTCCCCATCAAACGTGAGATCCTCAGGAGGTCACTTCAGCTCCTTTGGCTTTCACTCTCGTCGGACGTAGTCCACTATCAGACCCTTCGACGTGACAGATTGAGGGGGCTGCCCCGCCCCAACCAAAAATCTAATGGGAGTGGAGAACCACGGCCAGGTTTTCCCAAGACCACAAACAAGCGTTCCCATCTGCGAGAACGCCGATGCGAAAGCGAACTAAGAGTCCGAACGAGCAAGTACACTTTCTTTCTTAATTGAGTACTTGTCACGAAGGAGAGCTAATCCCAGAGTCCATATGGAAATTCTCAATGCTCGAACTGATACTTGAGAGAAATCTACAGTACCCCCTCGCACAAAGAATCTCTTAGCGAACTCAAAGACCCCTGTGTTAGAGATCAAGGACTTTTGGTGAGAAATAGTGACTCCCAAATCCGCTAACACACTCGCATACTCAGAAGCAACCCTACTGTTGGCGATAACAATGTCATCACCTAATACAGCATAGGCCTGAAACCGGCGACCGGGATAAACCCGCTCCGCTGCCAACCACACTACCATATGATGTGATAGTGTGAACAATGTCCAAGAAGAGTAGTATCCGAGAGGTTGCCCAGCTACAAAGCAGACAACTGCCGGCTTTTTGACAGCCGGAGGTAGCACTGAGAAAGTTTGATACCCATGTAGTCTGGACAACGGAACTCGCCAAGGTAGGTCCAAAGAACATGGACATTCTTGCCATTAACAACGTTAACGGCCACCGATCCGTAGCGTTCTTCAAATCATAGCTATAAACATCACTGAACCCTTTTAACCGGGACAAAGGTCCCTCTTGATTAAACATACCAGCGGTCGATAAACGACGGAGAAAATCCATCAACCAATCATGGTATGGGCGCAGCAACCTTAGTTGCCTATGGCAAAGATCCTTCTAGGTTTCGGCTTCCACCATTCTAATCCTACCGAAATGAATAGGAAATTCTGGAAGGGAAGCCGGTAAATACCTTCCCACGCACCTATCAAACCAATCTATATCATTCCAGGTATAGGTGGATCAAAGACGTAGCAGACGCGTTTGACCCACAGAGCACCAGAGGAAAGAAAGTGCTCAGTGCTATGACCCATTTGAAGTGACGATACCGTACGCCACTATCTCCCAGACCACGTCTGTGAAGCATGACGGCGGTCCATATCGCTTAGGCTTAACACTGTTAGGCAAAGACTTCCATGTTGGAATCCAACTCATCCCTTGAGAAATCGGGAGGTTGGTGACCCAGGGCATATAACGTCGAACTAGTGACATAAATCTCAACCTTCATTGCGTCACTATCGACATTATCCGATCATTGTCTAGTGGCTGAGTTGTAATAGGTTCAAAAGTAGAACGTTTGATCGGTTTCGCCAACGCGATCAGCTTCGACAAAGTGAACCACGACAAGTACAGCTTAACCAGACGATCGGACCTCTCATCACCCACCCGTATAGCTCGTCTATGATGGGCGGGAATGATGGTAGGCAGCCCGAATCTGGTGAGTGCGATTGGTACTGGTAATAACTGAGGGAGATGTTTTGTTCCTCCATAGGCCTGCTGAAGCGAGGACGAGCACTGCTTCAAATACAGTGCACAATGAAGAAGTCCAGACTTCCTGACCAATCGTACAACCTTTTTGGCAAATAGGTATCCGCTGATCGCAAGATCACTGGTATAACCGCCAAAGACAACCAGAGTAACCTTTAAAAGGCAACCCCGGAGTGTTTGAGAACTTTTAAAGGTTCTCCGCCACGAAGATAAGCTGAGACGTTCAAGGATATTAAATAAAAGAGAATTGTTAGTCATTTTTTTCTACTTTCTCATTGAATTCCTTGGCTAAACGTACAGGCTCTCCTCGACTCTCCTAGTCGTAGGACTATACAGTCCACGAGGGGTGGCACGTCGGGTTATCAGACCAAGCGATATCGCACATTTCGAGAAGCCCCTGATAGAACTTTCCTTGAAGTTGGATACCCGAGGTCAAAATTCAGATATAGTGACGAGGCACTACCCCGAATCCCACCTCTGGAACACACTCCACTCCGAATAGGCGGCGTCGATTAGATCGAAAAGATTCAACCGTCCCTAACCCCACCGGCAATGGACACGTAGTAAGAAAGGGCCAAGAAAGATAAGATACCTGAATTTACTGAGAGACTACGTGAAGGGTGGTACCCTTCACCAACAACCCTTAAACACTCAATGGTGTGCGGTAGGAGAGAATCCTACCCACCCCCCTGCACTGATGCTGGGTTGGTGCCACTTGTCATTTCATTTTCCAATTGTGTTAACATTGAGTCCTTTGGACCGGCGCAGGAGGCCAGAGTAGGGAGACTTCCCCTGACTTCTAGAAAGAAGTATATATTTATATAATAATGAAGAGAAAAAAAGATTCTTAAAAAGATGAAAAGAGCGCCAAAGAATGGTTAAATACGGACTACTTGCTAGTAAAGCCCCAGAGATTTTATGGTCAATTTGAGAAGTCAATTTATTGAATAGCCTGTTCCAAGTTACTCCAAAAG
>CM073587.1:65804351-65821851 GCA_037074715.1 Magnolia kwangsiensis | reverse complement strand
GTTAAACCGAGAAGAACCAGAAAGAAAAAGGATGACTCCTTGATGCCCCCAGGCCCGGCTATGAGATCCAAGGTCAGACCTTCGAGTCCCAAAGGTAAACCTTCCGATCCTTCCCTTTGTTAAAGAAATGTCTTGTTTTGGAACGCTAGAGGAGCTTTGAAGCCCTTCCTGAAGCTGGTGCGCAGGAGCGCCCTTACTATACAAGGACTCTTTGAACCTTACTATACAAAAGGGGCTACTGATTTCATCGTTAGGCTTCTTCTTGCTGTTTGGATCACGTATTCTCTGCTGGTGGAACTACTAGCAGCTCTCTCAGTTTATTTCCAGGACTGAGAAAGGAGGAATCATCACTGCTTCTGACCAGTAATTGTATCGTGAACCTGCTACTCTTCTTTATTCTCTGGTTTAACCTGTAAGATTCAGGCAGCCATGAGCTGCGTTGAGTTTTTGCTACTGTGTGTCCCTGCCTGCATCCTTCTCTGACGCTGCCGCTTGGAGTCAACTTTTGAGGCTCTACAACTCTTGTCTGGAAAGTATGTCCTAAGGCAATCCAGACTTTCGCAGCAGACAACCTGGAACAACTCAATCACTACTCTGAACAGTCTGGACCCCCTTAGGGGGTTAGGGGGAATAACTAAGACAACACAAAAGCTGTTACGCCATTGTATGTTCCATGTTGACCGTCAATAAACTCGCTGAAAAATGGAATGGACTAAGACAAAGCAAAGAACAACTATGTAAGTCAGCCAACGCCGGTAGTAGGATCAGGAGCTGGAAGACGAGTGGGTCTTGCAGAGCCTCCTGCTCTTCGTATTAGCAATCGAAAGCCTGCCAGTAGGAAAGCAAGCAAAGGTTATGTAAAGTGACCCTAAAAAATGATAAAAGGCCCCCCCTTACTAGAAAGCCCTGAAGAATAAGGATTTGAAAGAGAACTGCTGGAGTAGCTGCTGACGCTATACGAGTTGTCTGGTGCATAAATAATATACATGTTGGTGAAACCTTCATTTTCTTTGTGACAGATGGTGTGCTGTTGAACTGTTGCAAGGTCATCTTCATGGCCAAAGAAGAGTCAAAATCAAATGGAAGAAAAAGAGAAGAGAGATTGAAGAGTATAGAAAGGAGTTGCTGTTCAGGCCACTCCAATTATGTTATGTCTCGATCGGATATCTAAGAGGTGACTTATACACCAACTGTACTGCTGCTAGCTCAGAAGCTTTTGGATCAACAATGGTAACTCGAACTGGCAAAAAGGGAGTATAGCTTTGTTGAGGGTGAACTTAATGCTCCTGGCTCTACCTCATAGAGAGGCATATTTATTGGTTTAAAGTCGAGGTAAACAACTGATTCTTATTCAACTCGGTTAGCTTCCTCTGCTTCCGGTGGTGGGACCACCGCTCATGCGAAAAAAAAAAGGCTAGGTAATGTATCTCCAACTAGCTCTACCCTGGTCACTGGGTCAATAATCGGCCCGGTGGTTCTTCGACTGGAACCGGAATAGATCTTGGGCGAGGTGGTGGTGGGGAAGCTGCTAGTACTAGTATTGAAACCATAAGGGGCGTTTACGCTGGTACTGAAGCTTTGATACTCATGCCTACGCAGCCTTTGTTCGCATCTCTCATCGATTCCCCTATGGAGAAGAGGAATAAATAAGAGCATTCATTGGTTGGACCTTTATGCTACCAGCCTCTGCTATTGAAACTCTTTCTAGACTATATGAGCTATAGGATCATGAGCATCACCCACAAAAAAGGCATACATAGAAGGCGGTTTCTCACCTGGGTCGAGATGTGAGGCTGGTGCGGCAACCCATTGATCCACCGGAATAAAAGCGAGCTGCATTGGGGTTAGCAGCATTTTAAACCAAAAAAGAGATTCACTTGGTTTCAAGCTGCGTAGCGATCCTAAGAGATCAGATCAGAGAATTGAAGAGCAGAGCCAATCATTGATTAGGATCTCGTCCCACCAATTGAATGAAAATGGCGTTGAAATTACCCCCAGAATGATCGGGTTGTAGTTAAACCATCTCCGGTGAGAGACTCGGTCAACCAAGTCGAAAAAGAAGCACCTTGCCCATATTGATACCCTGTTTAAGGTATTCCAATTGCAAATCGGTATCTATACGCCTCTACTTCGGTTTGATAGCTTGTTAAGGAGCCAGCACCCCTTAGCCCGGTAGGGGGGAGAAAGCAGTACTAATTGTGGGAACATCAGTTTATGCCAGAACAGGGGTGATGAAAGTAGCATCTCCGCCGCCATATCCATATTCAATCCCCCCGGCCCTCCTGTTTACCTCATTACAGGGGTGAAAGCTGCACCATCACTAGTGACAGAGTCATTACGCTAAAAATCTTCTAGTTACAGATCACTAAGGAAGGAGCTTACCTTGGATGACTTGTTCCTCATATTGCCTCAGGATCATCAACTGAAACTACTGATGCTTACTTATATGCTGGCCGGTCCGGTTAAATCCAATGGAATCCGCCTTAGTCTATACCTAGACGGGTAGTGCTATTCGGTTCAAGGTAAGCAGCTGAAGCAACTGCAGGGGGTACCTATCCAACTCTCTCTGTCGCTGGCATTCCTTGTTTGAGGCATATCGATTATAGAAGACATATGGGTTCGGACGCGAGCGAAGGGAAGCTAGGTACTATGGTTCAATGGGTGAGGATGCTAGGTTACCTGGTTCTCAAATCGGGTATTGAGCCCTCTCTCCCTGTAACTCAATCTGCTTCTATATCCTCCTTTTGGGGTCTCGATCTCGAACTCAAACTGATGCCTAGCTGCCTGAATCTCTGCTTTCTTCTACTACCAGCGGGCTAGCTACCTTAGTTATGTTATATCGATCCCTTTGGTTGGAGGACGGATCTCGCTACATACTAGAAAGATGTTAATCGCCGCATTGGAACTACCTACCATGAACCTTCTACCCCGAAATCCCACCACTTAGAGTCCATAGGAGGTTGCGGGATGGGAACTATCGGGGCAACACTCTACCATTATACCAAGGGGAAGGGGAAATCACAGTAGGTTTCTATGGAACCCGATTCCCCTTGCTCTAAGTATATGGGACAATCTGCCCTCTGGTATCGGGCATCCGGAATCAGTTTCGTTAATTAGCAATTTCTCTCTTGCCATTAGCGAATCCCTTATTTCGTTCTGGTAAAAGGAATCTGTCCAACCTCTATTGGGCATCTAGAAAGGGTCATCCCTTGCAATTCAATTAGGAAATGTTTCACGCTATTATGTGAAATAAGTCCTACTAAGCTAAAGAAGCAGATGAAGCATCGGGTCTTAGAGAAGAATAAGATCACAGAGCACAGCAAACCGCAAAACCATGTGCGCGTGATTGCTCGCCTATCATGAGTTTGACTTGCACTCCAAAGCTGTTTTTTTGAGAAAGATCGGAGAGAACCTTTATGTCATTCTTGTGGATAAAGCAGTCGGTGAAGCTTTTTCTTATGTTGTTTAACAGGGAAACTCTGGCAAGGTCTATTATTCCTTTTTCCCAGTGGTTTCATCGAAAGGCTCTTCGCCTCGTGGCATTCTTGGATTCGCTTGCAAACAACACTTCTCCTCTCGCCCCCCTTGGATCATTTTCAAAAGGGTTTGCCCGACTGACTTAATAGTTACACCTTTATTGACCAGATCCCATGAGTGCTACTAAATGGCATGTCAGAGCTCCCTTCTCGTATTATGATTTGCTGCTTGATTCCGAAGACCAAACTTCCTTATGATTTGTTGATTCGCATCGATAGAACTAGTTGTGTGCCACATACATGGCGCAAATTCCGAGCTTCCTGTTACCGATAGACATCAATCCAAGTCGCTGAGGGACCTAACTAAGAGTTCCCCTCTGGACCTGAGAGAAGAGAAGGCCGATCTCCTGCACAGATTCTCAATCAATATGCATTGAATGAAGGAATTGGTCCATTCCCTGGCCAATATTGGGTAAGCGCGTTCACGGATCAAGTCATTTCATATATGATGTTCCCGATCCCGATGACCTGCATACGATGTCAATGAGCGCTAGGAGAAGGAAGGGGACAATAGCACCGCTCGCCTCGCTTTGAACAAAATAAATCATCGCAACCAAAAGGAGACAACCATTTGTAGGGAAATCCATTCGATAGGAGGTATAGGATGGAACCGAATCTGCTTCGCGAGGGTATCGTTCGCACGACTAAAAGAAATTTAGCTAATTGACGGCAGGAGTAGGAAAAGGCACATACGCAGGAAATGAATCGAAGTAACGCGATGGATTCACAGGAATGAACGAAGAAAAAGCCTTCAGACAATTCAACATCTTTTATTTATGTTAGAAGGTGTAGAATGTTAGAAGCAAGTGGGCCTCTGGCCACACTACCAACCCTCATTACGGCTTCTTTTGAAGCTCTAGTTCTCACGCATTCTAGCTTCAAGATCTGGCTTTCGCTTTGAGCGCGAAGTGGCTTGCTGAGATCAAATGAGATATCCCAACCTTTGATTGTCAAACTTGCAGTTCCCATGAACCAAGCACAGGATAGGATGGATGGTGTACCAATCCATTTCATTGGAAAGATGGCGAGGATGAAGGAAGGATATCGAGAGAGAAATAGGAAAAAGAGTACGGAAGCTAGAGCGGAGATTTAGGCTAGCTAAATGCCCTAAAATCCGTGTACGAAAGGTCCGCGATCCTAGGCAGTACATGGATAACCCGACTCACCAAGCGCTTAGGAACGTGTGGTGAAGGCGGAATAGAGTTTGCCGTTGAAATGATGACTTTTGGTGTAACCAAGTTTGAAGGGCGGAATGCTAACGAACCGGAGCTACAGCACCTGTTTATCCCGAATCCTCCGAATCAGATGTGGGGAAAGGAGAAAAAGGAGTCATAGCTTATCAACCATAGGAATACCCTTACAACTTAACTTTCCGAGCTACGAGGTCCCTTTTAGCGCACTTGACTTATCTTGTTGCGTATACAATAATCACTGAGCATACGTTGCTAATGGGCAGGTAAATTCTGAGAATCGTAGCGGAGACCGAGACTACTTATATAACTATTATGTGATTACTCCATGTGTAACGGCCAAGAGGTGTTGTATTCTATTTAATTAAACAGATGATTTCTTACATTGATATACACATCCTTCACCCAATCCACTCAAAGTATTTGAAACTCTTTCATGGTATCAGAGCACTAGCTCTTGGGAAACGTTCACTTGGTTTGTGTAAAGTGTAGTCTGAATACCTTGTTACGTGTTTTCTCTTTGGCGCAGTCTACCGCTGTGTCTGCATCCTTCTCTTCAGGACTTAGTATCTCATCTATCGCCCATTTTTTGTCCATAAGATTGACACAGACGAACTATATACCATGGAAAACCCAGAGAATGTCGTTAATTGAAGTACAAGATCTTCTCAGTTTCGTTGATGGAACTGAAAAAGAACCAAAGAAAGTGACCTTGATCGAAAATAGCCGAATTGGCGCGAACTAAACAAAATCCTTTCTTTTAAACTTCCCTTTTGCATTAGGTCAAAACTTTCCCAAAAAAGAAAAAAGCGAAGGGAGCCCTCGTCCCACTTTCCCTTCCCCACCCCTCTCGGGGTGGCCTCGCCTTTTTCGGCTACTTATGATAGAAAAATATGGGGAAGGCAACACCCCCACCCCCTTATTTGTGACTATCAACCTAGAACCACGCTTTGTTCTTTTTTCATTTTTTCATCGAGATTGGGTTGGTGTTCAGTGTACCGTACTGTATCGAAAAGAATGCGCATTGCATTCTATTCTCCCATCAGACGTTTGTGGGAAAAACCCACACACACTCGGGCAAGTCTCTCTATTGGTTGGAGAGCAGAACTGTCAAAGAATGCACTAAACCACATGATTGTTCTGGAATGGCTCCTCACTATCGTCGCTCCTTGTGATGCTGCGGAACCATGGCAATTAGGATCTCAAGACGCAGCAACACCTATGATGCAAGGAATTATTGACTTGCATCACGATATCCTGTTCTTCCTCATTCTGATTTTGGTTTTCGTATCACGGATGTTGGTTCACGTTTTATGGCATTTCTACTTTGGTCGGATATACCCTGAAACTCTAGGTCAAATCCATTTTTAGATCACTTCTTTCCTCTGTGTATTAATGATTCTATCTATCATTTTATATTTCCCGGATTGGTTTAATTCCTTACTGGAAAAGGTTGGGTTTTATCTGAGCAGTCGAGCTCTATCCTTTGCTCTAAGAGGGGTGGGCTGCTCAGCAGGACTTGCCTTGACAGTAAGCTTTGCTTTACGAGTGCTGCTCACAGGCGAGGGCTTCACTAATATGATGGTTCCCTCAGGGGGTTCGAGCTCATCGAGCTCAAACCCAAGGTTTGATCTCAATCAGCTGCCACAAGCACCAGCCGAAGTTCCCACAGAGGTGGCTTCTTCTAGCTCATTACTCGAGTGGAAGAAGGCTCTGGATCTCCCGGACAACGCTCCGGCCCCGGAATCACTGCGTTCCCATCTAAAAGCAAAGCTTTGTATCCTCTTTAACATAGGGAAACATCACTCTGTTCCCGGGGATTTCTTAAGCAAAGTCATGGAACCTTTACAACTGGATTCCCCCGAGAAGAAGGTAGGCTTCTTTCGCAAACTCGAGGAAAGAGTCTACGATCTTCAAAACAAACATTATAATCAAGGTAATCACAAACCCTTCCCCTTCAAAACCAAAAGGGAAAAAGATACGTTGTACTCAGTTATGCGGGATGAATGAGTAGTCTTTTCTTGATTCAGTTTTTTGGTTTCGAGTCTGATTTTTGTGGAGTCTTTTTTATATAACTGACAGTTAGTCCCCTGAAGCGGTTGAGAGGTAGCTAACCGAAAGGAAAGCGGGTAGGCTGCCGGCTTGGGGCTAGATTGAATCCTTTCTATGTTCTCATGCGCTCTTTTATATTTCATAGGAGATCTTGGTCCTTTATTTATAGCTCTTGCATTAACCGGCTCGGAATTAGGTGTAGCTATATTACAAGCTCATGTTTCTACGATCTCAATCTGTATTTACTTGAATGATGCTACAAATCTCCATCAAAGTGGTTATTTAGTTATAATTGAACAAAAGCTAGGAGCCTTTTATCTTTCCTTTCCCCTGGATCGAATCAAAGAAAAAATAAAAAAAAAAAGATTCCGAGCACGTCTGGTCAAAGTGTATCTTGTCTTTACCACGAGTCATTTTCCTTGGCTAACAATAAATGTCGTTTTGACCATATCTGTGGGTTCTTCAATTGTCTTTCTCCCTCATAGAGGAAATGACAGTGGTATACTATATGTATCCGTTTATTGGAACTCCTTCTAATGACCTATGCATTCTATTATCATTTCTAGTTGGACGATCCGTTAATCCGGAAGATTATAACTGTTTCCATTTTTTTGTTTTTTAAGGGTCTCCTTATCTTTAGGAGATGCCTGATCAGGGATCTATGCAACTTGTAATTTTGAAATAAGTAAACCAAGGAAGGTCGTCTGATACTGCTGCATCTTCAATAGCGCATACAATCGCATCTTGATGAGCCGGTTGGTCCAGTTGTTCAACCGTAATTGTATGAAAATCATCTCCATCTGGAATCTCAAACATCGAGGGTGCCATCGCATCCGCAAATTCATTATCTTCCCGCCAAGTTCTCGAATTGTTTCCACATTAAACTCACTATCTCTTAGTAGGGTAAAAGCTTTACATCCGCCAGTTTTATATTCATCTGACGATTTGCTTAATTACCAACTCTGAATCTCCGATTCCAATTGGATAATCTGGCCTGCATAGCTTCATACTCTGCTATGTTGTTGGTAGCAGGGAACCTCAACCTAAAAGTTTCGGGGATCCTTTACTCCTTATTGGCATATTCAGACTATCCCTATCCCTACCCAATTGGGCATTCAGAGCTCCGTCAAAAGAAAATTGCCACAACTTCTCTTTCTCTTCTTCTATTACAAACGACATTCATCTGGGAAATGAGTTTCTAAGGGAGAAGACAAAGGGTGGTTTGCTAAGTGATCTGTGCTTGACCTTTCATTTAATCAATGGCTTTCTGGGGAAATCTCAAACTCTGAAAAATGAAAAGCAATTGTTATGGTCAATGCTGGCTTCTCAAACAGGTATTTGAGAGGATCCATACGAGCTAAGAGTTTGACTGCATGGGCCAACATAGCATATAATATAGTGACGTAGCTTCTGAGTTGCAAACACTAAAGCTATACGACGTTTTCTCTAAAGGTAAAGGTGAATACTTCATTTCATATCCGACTAAGGTTTGACTGAGGTAGTATATTGCCTTATATCAATGACCATCCGGCCTAAAACACATCCATCCTATGGAAAAGTCAGTGCATGAGATGTACAACAGAAGAGGTCTCCCAGGCAAAGGTGGAGATAAAACAGAGGGATTCAATAGATACCTCTTAATATCCTCGAATGCCTTCTGAAACTTTGAATTCCATTCCAACGTCAGTGTCTTTTTTGAAGAACTCCGTGAAAGGTTTGTTGCACCATATCAACATATTTGAGATGAATCTCCTAATAGAAATCAATCTACCGTCTCTTGCAAACTTCGAACTTCTTTAACATTTTTAGGTGCAGGCATTTCCTAAATTGCCTTGATCTTAGAAGGGTCAACTTCCATGCCCCTACAGCTAACTATAAATAAATCCTAATCACTTTCCTGAAGTCACACCAAAGGCACACTTCTTAGGGTTTAGTCTAAAAAAAAGCTTATATTCGTCTTAAAAACACTTTTTCAAACACTTCTATGTGACCTTCTCTAGTTCTATACTTGACTATTATATCATATACATAGTAATCCATCAGCGTATGCATCATATCATTGAAGATAGCTCTCATAGCCCTCTGATATATATGTAGCACCCGCTTCAGGTATAACTTTATAGCAAAAGGTGCCCTGTAGAAAGACTTTCTCTGCTAGGTTCCGGAAAATCCATCCATAAACAAAGATTCAAAACCAGCAGTACTATCTACCAGGATATCTATGTTAGGTAAAGGAAAGTCATCCTTAGGATTTTTAATTAAGGTTTCTTAAATCTATATACAGACTCTAACCGTCGCCATCTTTCTTGGGAACAGGAACAATGTTAGAAATCCAGCCAGTTTGAGTAATGTAATCTAAAGTTTTGATAACATCTTTAATAAGCTTATCTACCTCTTCTTTGACCTTAATTTCTATGTCAGGGTGTCATTTCCTGAATTTCTGTTTAAAACAGGTTTTGTACCTTCTTCGAAGACTAAGTGATGTTCGACTAAGGATGGGTCTATCTAACCCTGGCATATCACTATAGGACCAAGCAAACATATCTTTGTGCTCTTTAAGGAAACTAATCAACTTATCCTATTCTGTAGGAGATAGGGATGTACTAATCTATCCTATTTTAGGATCACTATCTGTGCTGACAGTTTATATCTATGGTTTCGTTTCTTTTAACATTATTTCTTCCTTCTTCAAATCTATCTAAGGATTGGTGGAAATTCTGAGGGATGGGTTGTCTATTTCTACTTCTATAGGTTCTGGATTCTCTATTTATGAAGAACAAACTCGCTTGATGGCATAAAATCCTTATAAGTCAAGTGAATAGGCGGCTATAAACCGATGCATGTGAGTCTCATCTCTTTCCCATAGCAGCAGCTTCAATGGTGAGTGGTATTTGGGTCCACCCGCCTTCGAATCCACTCTAAATGAGAAATCTTCATCTGACTGACATACATTGCATTCATCAAACATTTGTGACATGCCTTAGAATTCATCCATTGGAGTCATGTCTATGTCCATTACATGATCTTTTGATAAGAATTTCTTTATGGAAATGATCGTCCAAAGTCCATGTTAAGGGTTCTTTATTTGATCCCTTTTTCCTCTTATACCCTAACCCTCCTCCACGGTTTGGAATAACAGGAATGGGATCTCTCTTTCCATTTTTATTTCTACCGGAGTGGTTGCGCTTTTCACCTCCCTAAAGAAGTTCTTAGTAAGTCTTCTCAAAGATTTTCATACACTCCCTGCTTCAATGTTTTCTTCCAAGTCAGGAGGAAGATATATATATAGATATATAGACTACTTCTTTTCCTTTGTCATTTCTTTTCTCTTCCATCATCATAGAGGTCATGACCTGATGTTCAGCTTGAACTTGAT
The DNA here is from genome assembly GCA_037074715.1 of Magnolia kwangsiensis. NCBI lineage: Eukaryota > Viridiplantae > Streptophyta > Magnoliopsida > Magnoliales > Magnoliaceae > Magnolia > Magnolia kwangsiensis. The sequence goes on along the minus strand of CM073587.1, from coordinate 65,811,697 downwards.
TACATCCTGCAAAAGGCCTCTCCGTGATAATCATTCCGAAAATTTTAGACATTTATGAGTTGTTGATGGTATGGCCATGTGGTCATGTATCCATGCCAATCCGACGTTTTAGGTTGAAGGTAGCCCTGATATAAGTGACATGGAATAATGTGGGTTGGGTCCTACTTGCAATTGCACACATATGGTACCCAAGGAGTCTTAAGACGTTCAATCATATCCAATTTGAGTGGTGGAGGTATACTTCTACTTTGAGCCCCAATGCTTTTGCAGTCTTAAAGGTAAAGACATTAATTCCTGTCAATGAAAACTCTCCTAATGCGACATCTGTCCACATATGCTGAAATGTAGAGGGGGTATACATGTGGATGGAGCACTTGTGGCATGTAATATCCCGAGAATGTAATAGGTTGAGGGGAGACGATCTGAGTAATGATTGCTTGAAGATCTTCAAAGGGCTTTCCCTCCATAAGACCCTACTTCTCTCAAAGTTTCATAGAAAATTGTTGCCATTATATATATATTTATCTCTTTTATGCGTTCTCCCACCGGAGAAAGTCTATTCGGGGGAGCGTGGGATCTTCGAACTGAGCAAATATAGATTCGATCGACGATTTGTTTCTCTTCTTTGGAGTACCAAACGCGAGCATAACATAATTATGAACAGAAATTTCTGGAGTATGGAGGCCTGAGAATAAACTAGCCCGACTTGGATGAGATATTATTGCTTCCGCTTCCTTATGCTCAAAAACTCTTGCCAATACATTATCCTCATTTCGTTCCGGATTTCAATCCCTAATGGGAGGCTCCATGAGCAAAAGCCCCTGTCATAGTTAATCCAAAAATGTATTGATGATGAGTCTCTGACGTAGCTTGAGTAGTAAAGTCTTGTGCCATGAATGCATGAGCGAGTAAAGAATCCATGTTTGTGTTGAGCTACCAAGGAAGAAGTATCCCTAAAGAAGCTGGAGCAAGGCCTAATTGAATGAAAATTCAGAGAGTTATTAATTGTGAGGGACCTGGCCAAATTGTTCTCCCGCTCCTCAAATCTATTTTATACCATGCCCTATTCAAAAGTGAGTTCTGTACATATGACCAGCGATGATAAAAACACAATCAATGGCTGCTGACATGGCGGTGAGCGATATCTATCAGTCAGCCACAAACTTTGTTTAATAAAGTGGGTGGATGGAATCCTCCGAGAAGAGTTTTTATAGCAGTTCCCGCACCGGTACCGAATAAGTGACTACTTTTTTCAGAATTTAGAACATAAAGATTCCGCTAACCTGTAGGGCGTCAGGGATACTGTCTTACATTGTGTTTCAATTTTCCCATTTAATATGTTCCCTCCCCGATTCGAGAATAGCAACATGAACTGAATGCCCCGCCCGAGCCAAAGAACTGACTCCGAAGAGTCCCGACAAATGGTGATTGAGACGAGCGCATTTCTCAACCGGGTTCCACTGAGGTTGCAGATGGGGCACCCGCACGAGATGGCAGAGAACGAAATAGTCAGAAAAGAGCTCCAGTATGAAAATCTTCATTGGTGCGTGAACCAATTGTATACCACCACTAAAATATACCGGAATAAGCAATATTGACTAGACCAGGAGCATCTCCTTGGGTACTTCTACAGCTGGTTGACCGATGCGAGGCGAGCATGAGCAATAGGTCTCACATAGTTGGGGTCACCCACGCCTCGAAACTGCCTTGCCAAGCCACGTGGGACGAATGACCAGAAGATCCATGGATAGACAATTTCTTGCTAACTGACCGATCCTCCCCCGTCCACGGAATAATAAGTAGGTGCGGGACTTGCTTCCGAAAGTGTTGCAGATATGAAGGGACTGTACGAGTCGGGAACAAAGCTTCAATCTGATGATGAACCAGTAGGGAGGTGAACCTCTCACCTCAATCCCAAGCTGCGTGATGAGGTGGAGGAGGAAATTGATGCTATGTCGGGGGGAGGCCTTCTCTCCCCCGTCATAGAATCTGAGTGGGTTACTCCCATCGTCATCTCTATCAAGAGGAATGGTGGAAGGAAGAAGGACATAGACTTCATCATGCTCCATGATGTATGCGAGATCCCCTTCCCACACCATTTACGAAAGAAATATGGGGGGCCGGATCGCGAAGAGTGTACCCTTTTATAAATGGTTTCTTTGGATACCATCAGGTAGAGATCGCAGAGGGAGGAGACAAACGTCGAGACTACTTGAATAGCGGATTGGGGGGTTGCTTTGCTCATAATGCAATGTGTAATGCCGGTATGAAGAATGCTCTTGTTGTCGGAATTGTAAAAAAAGATTTGATTCATGATTCCGGAAGTAGATTTAGATGATTGGACTCTTTGTGGTCCTCTTAACATGTGGATACTCTCAGATTCATGTTTGAGCGTTGTCGCCGCCACTCAATCCCCATAAAATGTATGACCTAATGGAATATGACTTTGTTGACATGTTGCATGCATGGTCCGAGGGTTTACTAGTTTCTTCCGTCAAGATCTGTATTACAGATGGAGCCACCTGCCATACAGAGACGACGTTCGCGCTTTCTTGAGACAGAAAAAAAGGATCAGTTTCGGATTGATGATGCTCCGAGATAGGAGGCAGCATGTTTGTTATCACTACCGTAATCGACTGCAAATGCCTATGGGAATTGATTGGTCCGCACGTAATCGATAGAAATGCAATCTCTTTCTACCTGCCCTTTTTTTTTCCAGATGTGAGATGTGTTCCCTCACCACTCGAGACGTGTTTCCGTTCCAATACCATTTGGTGCCGGGGATGGGTAGCGTACCTGCAGTTGTCGCGTGCCTATAGTCGCAGATGGTTGTTTCGCAGATCTGGCTAGAAAATCGGGGCAGGTGTCGGTCAGGAACGGGGCTAGGGGCCCCCAATTCATTCATTGGCTCCATGAATATCATGAAAGTTACTTTCTTTATTGTCTCATACACATAAAACTTGTATTCATTTCGAATGAAATAGAAACTTCTTTCTTACTCCCACCCCTTCCCACCCACTATGTCACTAAATAATGGGCGGGCGGGAGAAGCAACTGATACAGAGGGTTGGGAACTGATCCAGCTTCAAAACTACCGCGCGGCCGTTGCTTGCTGGCTACTTCAAAGCCGTTGCGCGCTAGCGCGCTCAGTAGTTTTGAAGCTGGCTTCAAATCCGTTGCTTGCTGCGTTGGCGCTTACGTTTTTCAGATGGAATTGATTCCAAAGCCCTAAAGCCTACTACCGGCACTTCCACTCTATCTTTTGACGATAAAACAACAAGAGAGAGTTTAGTTTACCAAAGCCAAAGAGAGAAGGGAACCGCTTACCATAATTCTCTTATTGATCTCCGCCATCTCCAACCGCAAAGGAGATATTCTACTTAGAGCCTACCTGACTTGGCTAGCTACCGAGCCCGTACCGGCACAAGAAGTTTTCTATAAGCCGACGCCTCCCGGAACAGCAAAAGTGGTTTTCTCTAAAGCAACTTGCCTGACTTCTTTCTTTTATTCCTTATGCTTAGGGCGGTAGTCAAGTCAAGCCAAGCTAAAAGTAGTGAAAGAACGTAATCAGTAAGGTTATCGGTCTCTAAAGGCAAGTGCGGTACTCTTTCTTTATTTGAAAGCTCTTTCCTGATCTGTCGGCTAAACGTGTTTCCAACTCGCTTGGAGTTTCGACTTACGCAACCGCAAGAGAAAGCCAAAAGCAGGAGTTTTGACTATGGTGCCGGAACGCCCTCCGAACACAACCGCAAGAGAAGGTTTATTCTTCGACCCTCCCTCGCAACTTCCCCTCGCAGAAGGAATAGAATCCGTTTGACCTCGAGTTCCTGTGCTTGCACTGGCTTGCCTTCTGACCGGACTACCGCTTGAACTAAAGCCGGAACAAAAAGATTTTTCTACGACTACCATTCCGACGGTCCCTATCTTCACCATTGATCAAAGTCAACTTCGTCTGGTACTGGCTACCTGACTTACAGGAATTCTACGAGTACTCGCTAACGGAACGATTGATTAATCAAATTCACCTTCGCCTAGCAGTCACCATCGCTTTCACTACGGTTGAAGTGAAAGGCTTAAAGAGCGATGAAGCCTTAAACGAGTGTAGCTCTTAGAAGTCAAAGTCCTAGCAGTCCCGTTCTCCTAGAAGTCAACTGGGCCTAGAAGTCAACAGTCGATGAATTCTCTCTAAACCACTTTCACTAGCCCTAACCATTGAAAGGCTGGACTTACTTACGCAACAGCACGAGATAAAGACTTTTAAGTTAACCTTCGCCTACCTGAAACAACAACTGCTACCGCCTTCCACTCGAAACAGGACTTATCTTCTTTGTATCTAACCCGAACAAGAACACTTTTTCTACGACGATGGCCCTCCACCCGAGCTTAGAGGAATGAACTCTCTGATCAGCCTCCCGCAAGACAAAGTGATTTGACTTCGGTGCCTAAAAGAGTAGATTCTACGACGAGACCAAAGCCGCTAGCTACCGTGCCCGGTACTTCACTAGCTACCTTCTCTGCTCGACTTGCTTTCTCGGTATCGAAAGTGAAAGTCGATCCCGCCAACACGAAACAGAGATTTGTTATACTAGGGACTTTCACCGCTTACCCTTACCAAAAGGAAAGAGGCTTTTATCTACGAGCCTCCCTAACTAGCTAAACTGACAAGCTTACCAAAACCACCTGAACTAGCTAAAGCCGAGACAGCTATCGCAGAAAGGAAATTCTGTTGATCAACCGCCTAGCTTACTGCCTTGACTTTATGAACTGACTTCCTGGCTCGAGTGACTGCCAAGTCTAATCCAAGCGCTTCCCGAAAGAGATACGTAGGCCCGGAATAAGGAATTTCTTCCTAATCCCCGGAACCAGAAAGAGAAAGGTTCGATGATCAAAGAAAGCCTAGTTCCATGTACCTGTAACCTGAAACTGAAAGGAGTTTTCTCAAAAAGCATGCTTCATACCTTCCACTAAGAGGGGCTCGCTTACTGCATTGACTTACTGAACTTACCGCCTTCCCGTAACTCGCTACAAGAAGAGTTTCCCTTGAGGAGAGATTTCTCTTTGATCGACCAAGCCGAAAGACAGATCTCATCACAATACTTGCTTTCCCTAAACTATCTAAACTGACGAGCGAAACTGAAAGAGGGAATTCTCTGATCCGATAGCACTGGACTTTCTTAATGCACTAGCTTTGAGTTCCGACTTAAAAGCTCTATGAAGTTCAAAACCAAAAGACAAAGCGCATCGCTCTCACTACGATTGAAGTTATTCGCCTTTTATAAACGAGTTAAGTGTACTAATAGACTTGCTTACCGTAACCGCAAAGAAGGAGTTGACTAAGTCGACTACCGGAACTGGAGATGTATTCTCTGATCCACCTGCCCTAGCGAACTGACCAGAAAGCCAGGAAAGATTCTCTAAGCCACGCCGACAGCAACGGAAAGAGGGACGTCAACTTGCTTAACGAAAGAGATAAATCAATCAATCAAGATGCTACCTCATCGCACCCTTATATTAGCATTCATACGAGATATTATAAGCCTATGATGCATCGTTGATAAGACCCTCCTCCGAATCATAAATAAAGTAGTACATTTCTCGTTCATCTCGTGCCAATTCCTAACAAATCTCTGCGGACCGTCGAATGTTATTGTCAGTCAAATTGGCTCTGGAGCCTATTGTTCTGCTACTCCTCATGGCTGGCTTGAAGAACCTCCGAACATTGTCCACCTAGCCTCTTTTGTGCTTCTACGCACGATTACGTGTTTTTCCAAGGCCGGGTCCTGGTCATCCGTTCATCACGACGTCTCTCTGACGCTCATGCCTAGGAACCCACATGTGTTGCTCGGTCCGCATTCCTATTCAGTTCCCTTACAAGTAGGACTGCCCTCTTTCTTTATATCTCTTAACAAATAAAGAATGCTCAGATGAACTACTATCTAATGTTAGTAGTGCTGAGCTGAACTTATCAAACCAGGATCTAGGAGCCTGTTTCAAGCCATAGATGGCCTTCATTAGACGACAAACCAGATTAGAGTTGCCAGAGGAAGTCAAACCTGGAGGTGGCTGCATATAGACTTCTTCAGATAGATCTCCGTGAAGAAAGGCATTTTTTACGTCTAGTTGATATAAAGGCCAATGCCTTGCTGGAGCAATGGCAACAAGGAGACGAACCGTGCTCATCTTAGCAACAGGGCTGAACGTCTCCTCATAATCCTGCCCATATTCGTCGAGTGAACCCCTTAGCCACTAAGCGAGCACCGGATCCATCAGATTTGAATTTGATCTTATAGATCCGAGCGAGTGACTAAGTGAGACTCCATCCGAAGATTCTGACAGCATCCATATCTTTGACGAATGAGGTCAGTATCTTACTCCACTACGAATCTCAAACTCTCTTTACTCGGCGAGACTCTGATCTCAAAATCCAAGAATCCGTGAGTGGTAACGAGCAGCGAGTGATAGCGAGCCGAGTGTTTTACTCGAACTTCGACATATCTATCGTACACCCCCACCAGCGAGCGATACACGTGAAGAAAGAGGTCAGCCCCCCGTCTTCTCAAAATCACTGAGGCTGTTCCAGCGAGTAACCCATTCATTCCTTCTCCCTCCCCGGGCGTAGCGCTCATCAGACGTGAGGCAGCCGTGATCCCATGAAACGACCAACTCCTTCTATTCATTCTTAGCCAACGACCTGTACGAGAATTCTATAGGTTAGGTTGGTTCTATAAGGAGGAAGATCATTATGATCATTCCTTTTCGAACCTATCCACTTTTCCGTATCAACCATGATAGAAGAGATTTCCCTATGACCAAAAACAGCCTGTTGTATTCAACTAAACATCTGTTGTTATAGTCGTATGGGAAGAATCAAATAAAGAGTAGTACTTTTTTATTATTTAGGTTTAGGTTCAGAGAATGCATTCAAAAAGACAGTTGTTCCCGGCGTTGGTTGTTACCGGGATTGATCTGATCGTTTCTGATAAGAGGGTCGCCTAATAAGTCAATTACTGTACTGGGGACCGGTTGGGCCAGGAAGTCAAAGTCATGGGATTGGTTCGTTCTCCAGAAGACGTAATGAAACACTCGTCCCACCCACTACGTAGTGATGCCTCTACCTGATCTGAAGCCATGGGACGAACTAAATTGAAAGACTTGTTCTTGCTTGCTCATTGCCCCGACTGACCGAGAAAAATGATGTTCCAGAGGCATCTTCCATTCATATCGATTTGGGTCTTTCCGCACCATATTTAGATCTACCCCTTCTTCGATTCGAAATTCCCAACAAATCCTTGACTCCTCGAATACGATGGGATTTCACACCTGGAGAATCTTTCACTCTACCTCCT